>JAVJIF010018616.1:0-89195 GCA_038442645.1 Agave tequilana
CAAAATCAGTTCAGATTCAGATTCAGACTGTACATTTTTTAGTATTCGGATCATATCTTCTGCTACAGATATTCAAATCCGATGATTTAAGATGCTATAGAACTTAAAGGGTTATAATTCATATGTTGACCACTATTTTCAATTCAGTCGTCTGATGAGTCATATTCAGTAATCAACACGCTGACTTACTGCAAGATTGAATTTCCTATTGAATTAGAAAACCTTCTAATTTGTATCCTGCTGTGATTAGCTTTGAGGTTATTTAAAGAGCTGAGATCTCTCATAATCAAGTATACCCACATCAGAGATCCTAACTTAGAATTTTTCTTTTAGTTTATCTTTCAAATTTTTTTATAATATTTACATTCTACTTCTACTTCTAGTTCTACTGCTAGTTCAAGGTTTGTGAGAAGAAGAAGTCATTGTAATTCAAGTGACAGATCAATATAAGGTGCTTTCGTTCTTTTCATTTACTTTATTTTTGCTTTTTCTTACTTTCTTTATTCTTACTTTCTTTTGTTTGTCATATTTACATGATGTTTAAGTAGATCTTTTCTCATGCTTGCTGAGATATCACCACCATCACATCTAATGTCTAGTAGATAACTGGATGAGATCATATGCATGTCAACTCTAATCTTTATTCTTGAAGACTCATTAGATAAGTAACTAGGTTAAACAATTTTTTAATTGTTCTTCTTAATCTATACTTGATAAAGATCTTGATATTTTAATGTTCAACTTTAATAAGTGTTAGGGTTAAAGATTTGTTTTTACTTTCTAATGATCTTTCTTCCTCTATACTTGATCAACAATCTTGATATTTTAATGTTACATCTTGGTTAGTGTTGTTTCAACTCGTGCCGTAGTTTCTATCCTATGTATCTTACTTGATCTTGTAGTGAAATATCATGTGTAGGATTTGAAGTGAAGTAATTATCTATTTAGCGTTAGTATGTATGGTGGTCGATTATTAGTGAGCTATGAACTTTTCTTTTAAGTGAACACTTCTCCAATATAATCTATCTTTTCTCTTTCTAAGTTCTAACAACAGAGAAGATCATAAGAATCCAACAATATCGAAACGCTTCTAACGCATCTCTTCTTGAGGTTCGACCCGCTTTAGCCCTAGCTACTGCGGTTAAATTGAGGAAGACAGAGACAGGCTTCGATCCAGATAACTCTACTCTAACCCCTTATTTAATCTATGTTTTCACTCGATCAATTTTTGGGGCCGTTGCTGGGGAGGGAACGGTATACGTTGTTTTATAATAATTGTCTCCTCTGTTTTTGATGTGCAGGTGGAGATTACAGGACTTTGGAACCTGCAGGACATTACCAGAGATGCTGTGACTCACCCTAGAAGGCAGAGCACCTGGCCCTACTAGAAAGCCGCGCAAAATGACAATTCGAAAAAACCAGCCACCCTGCTTCATTGTTGGGTGTGCCTTGGACAGGTAAGTGTTCTGCAGCTATTACTTTTCCTGTCTAAACTTATCTATACACTATCTAACTTAAACAGTAACAAAACAAAAAACAAAATAAATCACCACCAATTAAAATATATGTGTGTGTGTGTGTGTATTTATATATTCTCCATGGCCTATCCAAACTCATTTGGTTACAATTCATTTGATAGGTCAAGACCATCTTTCCATTCATCAATCTCTTTTTTAAATTATCATGATTATCTCCACCCCACTCTATCATCTTTTACATCTTATCCTATAATTTTGTGCAATTATCAAGGACCTCAAATTGATCAAGTTTTGAAAACCTTTTTAAAGATGAACTAAATTGTTTGGATGATTCGATTAGGGATATCTTGGTTAGTTACATACCTCCAAAAGATATTTAATTCAGTTTTGAGGAGATGTATGAGAATGAGCTCATATTTCTAGGTATTCATGTTGCACCAATATATTGTGTGATAACGAGGATGAATTTGTAAAGAGTAATGAAGAGAAAAAGAGAAAGAAAAGAGGAAAGTGATGAACAAGTCAGAGAGGATGAGAGCTAAAATGACAAAAAGATTGACCTCTTCAATTTCACCACTAAAAAGGACAAATTAGAATGATGGAAAGCGAGTTAGAGGAATAGACCTAAATAGATTTATAGATGTGCCTCTTTTACATTTTATTTCATGCATTGAGGATAATGCATGAGATAAGTGTGGGAGAGTGTTCACTAACATACTAACATAGGTGGATACTAACAAATTTTTTTTCTTTTAAAAACTTTTTGAAAAAAAAACAATACTTTGATTTATTTTGAAAGCAATTAAGTTCATTTTTAAGGAATAAGACTATCATAATAAGGATTTCTTAATACGTGATCAAAATAAGATTATTCGTTTGATTTATAGGATTAGGAGGAATAATTGAAAAATAATTTAGTCCTGATTTTTACGTTGATGAAATATGCATACTTTATATACTTATACACTTGAAATTCAAATAAAGACTCTTGTGCTTTAGAAATATATGTGTATGTGTGTGTATATATGAAAAAAATAAATCTAATTATTGATTAGTTAGGTGTTTTGGCCTAAGAAAGCCTTGGTATTTACACGAAAGGTAATTAGGTATATTTAAAAATATATATATATATATATATATAATATGTATTAACACATCTAATAATTAATTAGTTAGATATTAAGACCTCAAGAAGCCTTGATACATAGACAAAAGAAAATTAGATGAGTTATACATATTTAAAAAAGTGCTTAAGGGCAACGAAGTGATAATACTTCGAACTTCTGCAAAAAAATTATATATATTAATATACAAGGCATAAGAATTAAAGTTGAAAAATCTCGAGTCAAAACTCATGGTCACAAAGGTGCATATGACTTAGGGTAAAATAAAAGACTAAGTGAGAAATTCAGTTTTAATCTTAACCTAAATTGATAATAAATATTTGCATCGAGACTAAGTATAGGAATGAATAATTTGGTGATCTTAAGACTTATAGATTACTTAATTTCTCAAAAATATTTCAAATATTTTCTCTCTTTTAAAATGGTATTTCAAAAATACTAACATTTTGTTTTTCTTTCTTTATGAAATTTGTGGGTATAATTCATTGAAAACCCTCACGAGACAAAACTCGTCCTATAGGGATAACCTAGAGGTTTAACGGCTTGCTGCACGTGCTAAGTGCAATCGTGATTCTACGAAAGTGAGTTAAGTTAGATTAATTTTTCTTTTTTTAGTTTTGCTTGAGGACGATCAAAGATAGGTGTGGGGTGTGATTGCATCTCAATTTTGCATTATTATTGTATCATTTGCACATTTATTTTTTATTATTCTTTATTTAACATTACTATTTAACCATCTTTTTGATTATGGTGTGTAGTTACTTAAATGAGAAATATAGATATAAGAAGCTTCTATTTTATCTTTATCCTATCTAAATTTCAATTTCAATTTAAATCAATTTGAAATCAAGAGGAGGTAAGGATATTGTTGGAAAATAATCTGTATGCTCTGATACCAATTGTGATTTCAAGAGAGGTCGCCCCACGATCAGATCGACTGGGGCGGCGCAACGAAAACGAACCATAGGATCTATTAAGGTAACTTGAAGAAGAGATGAAGAAGATATTCCAAAGTAGATAGAAAGCCAACACACAATATAATATGGTTTCACCAATCAAACAGATCATGTGTACATCCATGGGAGAAGGGGGAGAAACTTTATTAAAACTTTGGGAAGGTACAATTAGAATTACTTACACCTTACTGTACAGGGAGGGAATTTGAAAATAGGTATTGTAAAATTTTCTTGAATCAATAAAAGATTACAACAATTCTGAAAACTCCAATTACAAGAGAGGAGATTTTCAAGCTCAAATCTCCTCTTTTTTTAATGCTGGGTTATTTGTGTAGCGATGGAAAGTGATTCTTATTTTTCGTTGACTAGGTGAATGTCAAACTCTTCTGGAACTCTTCTCCTTGGATCACAGATGGAGTAGCATAACTCCTATCAATGAAGTCCTAAGGAGACTTAGGCAATAACTTGAACTCAGCAAGTTGGTAGAGAGAGTTTAACTTTTTATAAGTATTCCTCAACTGAAAAAACTCCCCTCTTCAATAGCAAACTGAGCTATTTATAGGAGTTTCGGGGATAAAACTGTCCCCTAAAACCCCTCCATAATGGGGGTTAACTCCCCTCATTACGTGGGCAGTACTTGACCCAGTAATGGGGGTAGTTATAACTGAGATACAAAGCTCTTCTACAATTAGAACGCGGGCTTGAGCCCTACGTTTAGCCGTTGAGGTAATGCTGGACACGAGTCTTGAGTTTCGCGTTTGGGTACAACGGTGATGTTGAAACGCGAGCTTCAAACTCTGTGTCGAGTTTCACGTCTGAGACGTGGGCTTCAAACTTTGTGTCTGAGTACTGAAGTGGTGCTGAGATGCGGGCTTTGAGCTCTACGTCTTGGCATTACAGTGGTTTGAGACGCGAGGTTTGAGCACTGCATCTTGGCATTGCTGTGGTGTTTTCACACACGGGCTTCGAGCCCTGCTTCTTGGCTCTGCACGAGTGGCTTTGATTAGCCTCGCGTCTGAAGCATGGACCCGATTATCTGATGACTTATCTTCAGTGACTTTTAGACAGTTTACAGAACCCCCTCTAAAGTTTTAGAAACTCTATGGTTGACTGGGGCAGGTTTTGAAATACTTTGCACTTTCTTTTTGGCAAGAAGCTCTCAAGACTGGGCTGGTAATCTTCTGAGATATCTTGATCTTGATCTTATCTGAATTTTGGTCTTCGTGAGTGTACTGTTGAACTCTTTGAAGCCACCAGAGATGATCGTCGTGAGTGTCTAGATACGCAGTCCGGACCTTATCGGTACTCTGAGCTGGTTGTCAGTATACTATTAACTGGAAAAATCGCAACTGCTTTTAACAATGTACTGTTGAACTGATTGCAGAAGTAGAGACTGAACACAGGTCTTGTAAACGCAGAGGTTATGTTTCCTTGGAGATGCAGATCTCATCGTGACTCTCATTCATTGGGGAGACGCGAACACCGAAGTGGAGACGCAACTCACTTTGTTGAAGAGACGCGGCTCTGTTAAAATTGAGACGCAATTCTCTTATTTTACTCAGACGCGAGTTTAAGAAAACTGAAGAGACGCGGTCTTTGAAGTGGAGACTGGACTTCTCTTGGTTGAAGAGACACAGCTCTGTTAACGTTGAGATGCAGTTCTCTCATTTTACCAAGACACGGCTATGAGTTATAGAGGAGAACCTCAGGCAGCACTGAGTTGTTGGTGAGACGCGGCCCTAAATTGTAGGGGAGACGCGACTTTGAGTTGTTGAGAGACGCGGCTCTGAATTATTGAGAGACGTGGCTCTGAATCGCTTGGAGGATGCGGCTCTGAATTATTAAGAGACGCGGCTCTGAATTGATGGACGCAACCCTGAATTGAAGGAGAGATGCGACTTTGAGTTGTTGAGAGACGCAACTCTGAATTATTAAGAGACGCGGCTCTGAATCATTTGGAGGACGCGGTTCTAGATTGTTGAGAGACGCGGGTCTGAATCATTTGGAAGACGCAGCTCTAGAATGCTGAGAGACGCGGCGCGGCTCTGAAGACGCAGCTCTGAATTGATGAAGGGACGCAGCCCTGAATTGATGAGAGGACGCGACCCTGAATTGAGAAGAGGACGCGGCCCTGAGCTCTTCAACTTGTTGGAGGGGACGCAGCCCTCAGTTCATGGAAGAACGCGAATTTTAAGACGCGACATTGAATTGTTAAAGACGCGGTCCTCATTCTGTTGAAGGAACGCAGCCTTTGATTTATGAAGGGACGCGGACTTAAAAACGTGGCCCTTGAAGCGTCGCATGCAGTTTATAAAGACGCGAAGATCTCACTGGATCTTTCGAGGCAAAGTCGGCATTGACGGTTGGGGACAGTGTCGTTGGGATTTCCCGGTGCTAAGATCCACATGTCTTACTTAAACTGGATTTGGGACACACGTCGCGAATTAAGGCTATTAATTGGCCTTTAAGAACGGTTTTAATTTTCATGTCGTTAATTAATGGTCATTAGTAGGGATGGCAACGGGGCGGGTCGGGGCCGGGTATTGAACACCCCGTCCCCGTACCCGAAATCCCAAAACCCGCCCCGTCCCCGCCCCAAACCCCGTTGGGTATTCCACAATCACCCCCATCCCCGCCCCAGCGGGTAATAAAAATACCGACCCGACCCGAAATCGTGTATTGGGCTCAAATTTTTAAGGCAAATTGAATTTGAATTTTGGACCATTTGGTTTAGATATTTATAGGGAATGACATATTTGTAATTAGTGTTAAAAGTTAGGCTATTTAAGTAGATGTATATGTAATATTATTATACTCATTATATGAAAAAATAACAAGGCGGGTAACGGGCGGGGCAATGTTATACCGTACCCGCCCCGCCCCGCCCTTTATTATTTTGGGTTTTCCCCGTTACCCGACCCGAACCCGGTCAATGATCAAAAAACCCGCCCCATTCGGGTCGGGTCGGGTCGGGTCCCCGCGGGTACGAGTGAAATTGCCATCCCTAGTGATTAGCAAGCCTATAAATAGGCCATGAGCCTCTTAACAGTCATTCATCTTGACTGTTTTTCCTTTATGGACAGGTGCTCTGAAGAACTTTTAGAGTTCTTGGACTGTCTTCTTCTCCAATCCTGCATCCTGAAAAACTTTCAGAGGTCTTTGAACGAACCCAAAGCTATGATGCTTTGTTGTAATCTTCTTCGAAGATTATCACTGTTAAGTGATTTCAAAATAAAAAAGTATCACCTCAGTTGCTTTCATGGTCGTGTCTTGACGGATGATGTCCTATCTCTAAAGAACTTTTCTTCAGGTAGGAAATGGCCTTTGCCGTAATAAGACTTTGTTTCTTTGTGGCTCTGTCATCACCGATCATAAAGGGACTGTCTCTTGATCTCTTCCTGAAACTTTTGAAACTTCTTTCTTGAAGTTTAGACAGTTGACTTGAGATTCATGCGTCCATGCTCTGCAAACGCGATCTTCACGTTAACTTGATGAAACGCGAGCTTGTAGATTTTCGAGTCCCAAGTTTTTCAGACGTGAGCGTGGTAAACTCCGTGTTTTGAGGCCTAAAACACGGGTTTTGCAGATAAAACTCACGTCTGGAGCTCATGACTTAGAAAATTTTAAGACCCGTGTCTGCTCTTTTGGGATCTTTATATGCGAGTGTGGTGAACTCTGCGTCTTGTGGCCTTAAATGCGGGTCTCTCATATAATATCTACGTCTGGGGCTCATGACTTGTAAAACTTTAAGGCTGGCGTCGCGCCTTTATTATATGCCCTGCATTTCAATCATCAGACACGAGTCTAATATTGGGCTTGCATTCGGATCTATCTTTGTAGAGCGTAGTAACCTCTGCGTCTGCGAGATTCACGTATAAGACTCACATGTAGAGTTCATGACTTTAGCCCCGCGTATGTGCTTCTAGATTCATGTTTTCTTTCTTTGCAGAAATTTAACCCTCAGATTTTTTTCTTCTTACAGGTTGTGGCTATATCGTTGGTGCTGTATCTAGTGTCTTTGCCGCGTTCATTGAGGTAGACATGAAATGACCAGTTCATTCGATTGGCAATCACTTGAGGAGTCATAACTTATGTCCAAGGGCGAGGAAGATCCGCGTGGTTCTCGATATACATCAAGAAAATTATTGGACATGATGCACCAGTAAGGTCTCAGATCATTCCTGATCACAGTGAGCATGGCGCACTTGAAGGTCACGGGAAAGAGGACGTCATTAGTAAGGTCTCGGATCCTCATTTCACCAATCTTATTCAAAGAAGTGACAGAACGAAAAACTCATGCTCATTGAATGACTTTCTGGTGGCGGAGTTTCCCATTAAGTGAAGGATTACGGCGTTGTGAAAACCTTCACACCAGTTGGTTGGGTGGAATCAGAGTGCTTCCTTGTATTTCGACCTCGAGAAACACCATTATTCTCAAGAGCAGAGAAAGTTGATTTATTGTTCCCGGTCACAATCAAGAAGATGAATCTTGTGCATCTTCAATATTTTAAGGAGTGAGTGCAGCTTTTCGCTGAGCAAGAGGGATTTTTTTGTACTCCTTTATTGTAACACTCAATCTTATTGGATAAGAGAGCGTTTTGTATTATTTTCATATTTTTGAATATCAATAAAAGTGACATTTTTTCCTACCTTCTTATTTGTCTTGACTTCCCTTTTGCATTGAAAATCAGACAAGTGAAAGAGATTATTTTTTGTTTGCTAAAAGTATGATATTTTAACTTAGCACATCAAAATTGGAGAATTCCATTTAAGGAATTTAAAAAAGATTACTGTCAGAGATGTGATATTAAACTTGATAGGAGTAGAATAGGTTTTATGGACTTGCCATTTTATGAATGAGAATGACAAGTGAAGTTTTCACTCCGTGGAGGATTGTGATTGAGTCTTCATCAGAGATTTAGTATTAACGTAATCAAGATTCAGCTGGGAATTAGTGAGAACACTGTTAAAGGTGTGATATCAACCTAACAGTGATTTTAAGTAGATCTGTCATTCTATTGACGAGAATAACAAGACTAGACCCGTCGGGGATCTAAGTTTTCTTTACCGTCAGAGGTGTGATATTAACTTAACGGATTGGATTGAATCCTGTCAGAGGTATGATATTAACTTAACAAGGATGTGAGCTAGAGCTGTACTATTAACTTAACTCCAAGGGAATTTTAGTTTCGTTGGGGAAATTGAAAATATCACTATCATAGGTGTAGTGTTGAACTTAACAGTGGGGGCAATGCTGGAGGTGTAATTTTGAACTTAGTATTGGTCATCTCGACTTTGATACGGAAGCTCGAGGGAAAGTCATTATCATAAGCGTATTGTTGAACTTAACAATGAACTGAATACTAGAGGTGTGATGTTCTTAGCATCGCTCGTCTCAGCTTCGATATGGAGGCCTGATGAAAGTAACTGTCAGAGGTTTAATGTTGAACTTGGCAGCAACTTGATCACTGTTAGAGGTGTGTTATTAAACTTAACAGTAAGCTGTAAGAGGTTTACTGTTAACATGACAAGAGTTGATTTGCGATATGAGCAATTTTGAGGACTGTCATTCTATTGAGGAGAATTGGCAAGTGAATTTTGGGTTGTCAGAGGTGTAGTGTTACTTGATAATTTTGAAGACTTGTGACTTCATGTCATACCATTCTTGACTATTTAAATTTAAAACATTATACCTAGAAGAAGAAGGATTACTAGTGCTTGCTGATGAAGAGTGTGAGTCTTTTTTTAAAATAAAATTGACAAAAATATAAATACCACAACTTTCTATAAATTGTGAGAGCTTGAGCACTTGGAAATTTGAGAAGAGATTGAGAGAGCTTGAATGCTTAATCACTTGAGGACTTGAGGAGAGGTGGAGGGAGTTTGAGCACTTGAGTAGCTTGAGAGAACTTGAGAGAGTTTGATCAATTGAGAACTTGAGAAACTTGAGAGTTTGAGCACTTGAGAAGTTAAGAGAATTTTAAGAGATTTTTAGAGAATTTTTTAGTGATGAAATGAAGAAAGGAAGAGTGGGTATTTATAGAAAGGAATGAGTAGTTAAAATGTAATTTTTTTAGCAAAAAATTTTTTTGTGTTAATATACCCGTTGGGGAGGGATTTGTAAAATAAAAATTACACCCCCCCCCCCCCCCCAAAAAACAGCTATATTTTGGCACAATAAAGTCGATTAGGGGGGGTTTGTAAAAAAAATTTACAAATCCCCCCCAACCCGATTTAGTAGCCGTTGCCGGGTGCAGCCCCGCCCAGCCGGGCCGCGGGCCACTTACGCCAAACCCAGGCACGCCCCAAGTTTGGGGGCGTGCCCGGGCCCGGGCCGGTTCCGGTTCGCACCCCTAGCTAAATGTTGTTTCATCATTTCAAACCCCCCACCCGGCCAACAGGGAGAGATCATCATCGTCCCCTGCTCACATCCACCATTTAACCATTATTTAAACCTATAATTATTAAATTCAAAAGAAACCAAAATCTCCCCATTTTCTCTGTAAGGCATCAAGCCATCAACTAATTTCTTTTCCATAAACGAGTAGTTAGGAATTTGAATGGTACTTTATGAACTTAACATGGGTATCTTATTTCTATGCATTAGATAAAACAGTAAGTATAAAATTGATAATGCAGATAACATGAAGAGCCTGGACCAATAAAGATGAATCGCCAAACCCTAAAACCTAAGAAATAGATATAGGGAAGGGTTTTTTTTTTTTTTTTTTTTTTGGGTGTCGCCCTCACGCTATGAATAAACTTTATTATAATGAGATTCTGTCAAGGGCAACTTTTTGAATAAAACTATTTTTCAAATTTAATTTCAAAAATAGGAGTCTCCTAAATTTATTTTCAAAAATCAACCTCTGTCAGGCCAACTCTGCCCACGTGGGCACTGGATGATTGTGGCGGTCTCCGACGCTGACAACTGCCTTCTTTGTTTCGGGGCTGGCAACCCCGAACCAAGATATACAATTTATTAGTAATATTTAGTTTGTGCAAACATCAAAATATAGAGTAAAGCCAGCAATAAGATAATTAGACACTAGTTGTATGTCAATTTGACAACTCTTTTCCTGAAAAACATAAGTTGGCTTTTTGTTCTGTATGCGTTTAAGAACTCTTTATGTTTAGGTGTTTCTTTATGAGATTAGGGTGTGTACTCATGAATTTGTCTAATTTCTTTCACGTTGTTGATATCAGAAAAGAAATTTGATAAGTTGTGTTATTAAGAATTGTTGGCATGTTAATGAGTCTTTTTTGATAATTAAGGACAGGTGAAAGGCATTCTAGGTTTTTTTTTTAGGGCCCCCGCATATCCCATCTTCAGAATACATTGAAGGAGCGGATGGATTTTTGCATGCAAAATAAGCTCAATGATGCATGTCTCTTTGGCCCCTACAGTCAAGTCCCCTAATAAGTAGCACGATCATCTTCCCCAAATTGATGTGAAACCCTAAATTAAAAAAAAAATTAAAACCAACACCCCACCCCACGCACTCCACCCCCCCCACCCACCCAAACCAAAAAAAAAAAAACCACACAAACACACACACACACAAAGCCCCACTCCACCCCTAGGGTATATTGGTCATAATGACTCACTCTCATCTTTTTACCGGCGAGTCAGGTGTCACTGGCAAGGATTTCCAAACTAAAAGTATGCATCTTTTGTAGTTCTTTTTCTTTTATTTTCATTTTTTTCTGGGTACAATGGGAGGTTCAAGCCTCCTACTGAAGTATATAGTACTTCAGAAGAACACAATTAAAAGGGGGTAAAGACACGTTTCTTTCTCAGTCTTTGTACAATCCTAACTGGATCATGAAAGAACTCAAAAGTGAAATGCACTGACTTTCACTCAAAATTAAGAACCGCTTAATTAGAAAACAATAAGAATCTCCTTCCAGAAACTAATAATAAAAATTAAAAAAAAAAAACCATAAAAGAAATCTCATTCCAGAAACTCGAACAGGGGTGATAGCCTTAAAAATTTTGCTAACACTGTTTCAATTTTTGTAAGGTTACAGGTTTAGATACAAATGAGTCCATCCCGTTGGCACGGCGGCAATTTTCTGCGCTCTCGGAGAGTGCATTTGCTGTCATCTGCAATAAATAAAAACATGTTAGGGTTTCGATTTTAACCGCTGAGATCTATTTCCATATTTCACATTTCAAATATATCGTGCCCTGTCCCAAGTATTTTGTGGCCAGAGTACAAAAAATATACTTTTCTACAAAAGTTTATCAAATACTGAAGAAACTACTTTACGAGAATATTTATGTTTGAGATATGAAAATTACCAATAAAAATGACTAGAAATGGTGACACTTTTGTCTAATTATGGTATGAGATCCAACATACACCAAACTTACTGCATGTCAGCAATTTGCTGCGACTTTTTACGTTAAATTGAAATGTACTATTGGCCTACATAAGATATACATACATTTATGTATAAAGCACAAATTACTCGTGTACCATTAAGTTCAGAATTAACAGGTATCTGTATAGCTTGCAGAGATCAAACGGCTGTCTAGTTCATAGTTGCCAACTAGAAAAATTTACGCACAAATTCCTTGTTCAAGGACATTAATTTCAGAAATAAACAACCAAACACAACAAACAATTTATCCCATTTTTGTAGATCGAAGTTTCTAACATTGAGAGAGCATGCCCCACGCATAAGAAAAATCACACTTCTGTGTTGTCCTAGCTCGATGGAGCACAAAAGTCTAATCAAGAAGACCTCATGGAAAGTTACTCAACATCCAAGTGATACAACAGGCAACATGAGGTACTCGTTACAAAGCATAAAAGCCAAATGGGTGCTTATGTAAAATTTAAGTTTCATATCACAGGAAACATGTAGATAAAAGATTGGGTGACCATATTTGTTACAAGCTTTGAACGCACAATATAAACCAAGAGCGAAATTATAAAACATGCCATCAATTTGAAGTTTTTGTAATTATTAGTGATGAGAGCAAAAAGATAAATGAAAATTGATAAAAGAGGATCATTTATAGTAAGAACTTACAGCGATGATAGGTAATCTTTTCCTGCTCTGCGCTTCATCTCGAACCCTTTGATGAGAATTTGAGCAGGTCATAGCATGATCAGCTCCTGTCCCCCCTACGGAAGCATCCCAGTAGCCATGCTGCTCGTAAGACCGAATCAATCTTGTGGCGTGAAGACCATCCATCACTGGCATGTATACATCCTGCAGAGTGTAGTAGATTGTAAGTTTACTAAAATTAACTAAGCTAAGACAACTGTTAGCACCCCACCCCACCCCAAAAAAAAAACCACCGCCGCCCCTTCCAAAAAAAAAAAAAGAAAAGAACCTTCCCACCCAGATAAACAACGTGTGTGCACATATAAACAATAAAACAAACAAACTGCAAACCAAGAAGAGAGGGGGGAGGGGGAAGGGGGAGGGGTGGGGGTTGTGGGGGACTAAGCTAAGACAACTGAGGATGTTTCAAACAAAGGTGCAAACGCCAGCTACCAACATGATGTACTATAAACTATAATAATATAATCACTTCAGAACCAATCAGGTAATCTAAGAATTAGAGAAGAAACTTGAAAAGGTTAATTCGCCTATGATAGTCATGTTAGTTTTCATAATTAGAACAAATGCATAAGATAATAGGAACTTAGTCATAATATTTTCATAAAAAGACAGAAGTCAAGTAATCATATGTTAGTGGTTTAAATGAATAGTTTTCACGGCAAAGACTTCTTATAAAATGTCAATCAGTCGGTGGAAACTTGTTTGTACTAGGCTCTCAGGACTGAAAACATATAGAAGAAAATTGGATGGCTATGAGTAATTTCTTTAAAATTTATTCAGACTTCAGAGTACAAGAGTTTCTAAACATGGTGAGCACTAAGGAAATTTTTTTAACACAGACGAAATATTTGAAACATTTGACATCAATAACAAATTGATTCAAAACACCAAGCCTTTGTTTTACTTTATTAATTTTAATCATGTATTTTGATTAAGAGAATGGAAATTTTTATATGAAGCAAGGATCAAGTTATTAAAAGTTTGGTCACTCTAAGAAGATACCAGAAGATAGCCCATGTCAGTGTTCCATTATGCTCAAAGAATTTAAATCATCTCACACAAAAATAAATTAGAAACCATGTTCAGTATATTACCATTAGAACAAGGTCATACTGAGTACGTTGAACTGCACGAATTGCCTCCAACCCATTATTTGCAATGTCTAAGCTATGACCTAACTGCGTCATCATTGACTGAGCCACCATTATGTTGATTTTGTTGTCTTCTACAAGAATAAGTTCAGATTCCAAGCTGGTTTTCTTTTCTCCAGTACTTTCATTTGATGTGCTCCGCGAATTTGGACCTTTTTCGTGACAATGGTTGCTACTCACAGATGTATTAGCTTCCCCTGAGCATCTCAGCGCAGAGTAGTCAGAACTCCCAATTTGTTGAATCCTGCTATAATCCATACTGCCATTGTTATGATCTAGGCATTCTTTTCTGTTCATAGTTTCAGTATTGTGAATCTGATGTTTTAAGTTTCGCTGAGGACTTTCTAGATCAGTTCATGTGTTTCTCGCGTCAGAGACCGAGGAAAAGTCATCCGCAGAAGCTGTCTCCCTTGATATGCAACCATTAGAAGAGAATGAGTCGGACTCCTCTGACAGATCATTTAGACTATTTAAAGGCTCTAATGTATTCCTGCAGAATGTTTTCGTCTTTCCATCATAGATCCACCAGATGAGAATAGAGTTCCCAAAGTACGTGGTTTGAAGAGAAATGACCCATTCGTGTCATCGGGACTAGTGTCCTCTATAGCTTCGTTATCAGAGATGGATGAGTCTTCATCAGTGTCGTCAGAGTGCTCCCTTCTTAACATAACCTTATAAGGCAACACAAATGTGAATGTTGACCCACAGTGTTCTTTGCTGGTCACAGTAAGACGACCACCCATCAACTCCACCTATCTCGAATGAATTATCAAAATCAATGAAGAGTGAATAGCAAGCACTATAAATCTTCTTCAGCTGATATCTTGCTTTGTAGTATTGTTTATATAAACTTTGAGGAAATTGGAGGGTTCTAGTGGAATGACAAGTTAAAAGCATGATAAAGCATCTCACCAGTTGTTTACATATAGCAAGGCCTAGCCCAGTCCCACCATATTTTCGCGCATGATCTGCACTGGCTTGCATGTATTTTTTTAAATAACGAAGGCAATGCCTTTTCTGTGAGACAAAAAAAAGATCACTAAAGATAAAAGAAAGGCTAGGTAGAAACAGGACCTATCTTTAATATGAACTTGATGAATTCAAAAGGCTAATTGAAATATGAATGCAAAAATTTAAGAGAACCTGGTATTCCAATTCCAGTGTCATATACATCACAGCGAAGCCATACTCTCGTTTCACGTGGCTGGCATCTCTCTTCAGCATCTTCATCTGTCATGGATGCATTTTCAGCTGAAGTATTACAATTTTCAAGGTCTTGCTGACATCTTGGAGAATGTGAAGTTTCCATATTATCACAAATTTGAGATTCTGAAGAGTTCTCTTCTATCACTCTTTGTGACTCAGAATTTCCAGTTGTAAGAACATGTGGATATTGTTCTGATACGACATGAAGCTTTATTCCGACTTTCCCTTTATGTGTAAATTTGACTGCGTTGCTGCAAAAGTAGAATGAGTCTCAATCGTGAAGACAACATACACAATAAAACTCAATATTGAAACAACATAAACATGACAACCGAAGCCCATCTAATTACTGAGCACGAGAAGAGGGTGCAGACAAACACATGCACGGTAATCATGTGGCAGATCCCAGCTCATATAAAAGAAATGTTGCATCCTAAGTCGGGCTGCTCTTTTATTTATACTTGCTCTCTATAGAAAACTACATGGTGCTTCACCCTAAATGTACCACCATCTTGCTGTAAATAATGCACCTAAGGGTACATTCAAAAAGTATCTATGTAGATTGCGACCTTGTGCGAATAAGAAAAGGATACATGAATACAAAATGACCAAATGGATCAAATCTATGGCATGGAAGACAAATATGTAAGAATAAAGCAAGCTTTAATTTGCAAGGATGATTCCATAATTTTCTGGTTTAATTCTCTCCTCCTTTCTTGGGTGATTGTTTTCGTTTTCATCATGAAACCATAACTTTCAGCTGCTACCTACAATATGTGATTACTTATATCAGTCAAAATAAATGCATTTGCTATTTTGACTAAAGATGGAGCAGCACATGTGTTTTGTTCTCTAGTACCAACTTTTCTTTCTGCTGCTTTTCATTTATTAAGGTATGCACTTAATTATCTATCCATCTACTTTTGAAACACAGAAGCCAGGAAACTATGCATGAAATTTGTACATGCACAAAGATTGCAATCTATTTCTTAAAATAAAGAACTAAAAGATATATCTCTAACAAGCATACATAGAGAAACAAATTCATTTAATTTTCACTATTTCAAAATACTACCTTTATGTTCAGACAATAGTAACATCTAAAGAAAACGAAAAGTTGGAGCAGAGTTAGTAAAAGCACTGGTGATAGGGGTCAACGGTTAGGTTTGACTCCAACATTCAAGGGAATTTCTCCCTTACCAAAGGAGAGGGTTGGGAGTTATCCACCTTAGTATTCATATAAATAAAATAAATAGAAATAATACAAGACTTGTTGGAATCTTACCTGATTAAGTTGGTTAGAATTTGCCGAATTCTTAGCACGTCTCCGACTACCTAAAAGAAAGAACATGGAGTAACTACGATCAACAACAAATGTTAAACAGGAAAAAAATGAAGGAAAAAAAAAACTCAATACTGTCAAGTACTTCAGTTAATAAACTGTTATTTTGTTCAGACAGCAATTTATGTCAGAGACTGTTCACAAACAATTACCAATAGAAGAAAGCAGTACACCAGGCTCCTCTTCGAAAGGATCCTTGATTCCTTATCCTTGATCAGCAGAAATTACATATCTACAACTTTTTATGAAGTTATATGAGCCCAAAAATCAAACTGTATGCAAGTGTCTTAGCAATATCATCATAAAAAATGCATAAGCAAATAACACTCGTACGCCTTAGGAATTTTCACAACTGTACATATAATCAGTTCTGGCTCTGTCCGGCCGAAACTAAACTCACTGAAATTTGATATGCTGCTGTAAGGGTAGCCAATTATCTTGTTATATAAAATCATAGTACATTGTAGTAAATAATCCTGCTATGGAAATCCTAGGAGCGTAAGTGGATATTTGAAATATCCGAATCCGCTTCATATCTGTCTAATCTGCATCCATTTAAGCAAATATGGAGAGTAATAATCAGTAGTTTCTCTGTTTAACAGCTGCTTTTCTTATAATTAATTAATTAATGTGTGGGTATTATTTCTATATTTATTACTACTATATATCTGTAATAATGAAATTATTTAATACATAAGAGCTTCCATTTTGCAAATTAGTAACTACACGTTTTGAATTTGATATTGTAAGTATCAAATTTCATGAGTTCAGATAGAAGTCCTTTTTACTTTTAAATTCTTTAAGTATTTAAGCATAGTCTGGCGGATTCGGATAATATCCATCAGACGGATTCAGATACGGGTGCTATTTCCATATATCTATCAGATTTCGAGGTGGTAATCTTTCAGGATTTGGGTTCAGAAATAGGGTTTCCGCTCCTCCCTATCTGCTCCCATACAAAATCCACACAAGGCTATATTCTGCACACAAACTGCCTTCTCAAGACTCTACAAGCCCTCTTCAGGTAAAATTGGCATCTTTCTAAGCAGGCCCACTGGTCGTTGCACAAGGTTCAGGGAGACAAACAAAAGTAAATTCACGCAAATAGAACTCTATTGAACTCTCACCTCAATTGGAACATTTTCAGCTACATGTCCTTCCAATGTTAGTTCTTTCTTCAAAGATGCCGCAGCAGTCTGGAGTACATGTTTTACTACCTCTCTTGGTCGAAATTTTGTTGATTCCAACTTCATAACTCCTAAAGATTAAAAGGAAGAAAGACCAAAAAAATTATAAGTTAACCGTGTCCTCACTCATCTGTAACTGAGATTTTTTTGGAGTAATGAAAAAGACACAATTTAAAGTCAATATGTAAAAACCAGTGATTGCAGTGTTGTAATACAAATTAGGCAAGAGTAAATTCTCCACATGTAACTGTTTGAGTAATCTTGGCTAACTATTTTGTGAGATCACCATCTCACAAAGTAAAACAAGAATGTATGCTATTGTTCTATACATCTTTAAGATATTTTTTTGCTTTTAAGAGTAATCTTGATTGACAACTGAGACAGCATAAGTGAAATTTTGAACTATCTCTTGAGGTTGATGTGTTTGTGTTGGTTGAAAGAGTGCATAGAGGCACCAGTTCGGTTATCAGTTTCAGTTTTGGACCATCAGAGTTGATAGAATAAGTGTTTGATAAAGAGTATCAGAAAGGTTTTGCCAATTCAAGTGTGGTGTGATTTATTCAAGCCTTAGTTCCTGCGTGTATTTTTTTTATGTTCACCATTCCATTATGTACAAACACTTCAAAGCGACCATGCATGTAAGTATTTCAACTCTGCTGGTGGGCACCCAATTTTTAGACTATCCTGAAATAATAAATTTCTGGTTTCCCACTTTCATAAATCATGAACATGCGACCTATAAACATGTTTCTAACTTAGTAATTCTCTTTTTCCCATTAAACTGATTTTACACATCCTTTCAACCGCATCCAATCTATAAAACATGTTCTTTAAGCTCTTATGTCCAAATAGTTAGGAAAATCACAACTATATTCAACTTATGTACTCAATCTGATTAGTAACTGATAAAAACTGCTCCGTCTGTAACTTATCTGACCTGATCCCCCCATAGAGTGGCAAGTGAACATCAATAAGTAATCAAAAACAATCCTCACTTGGTTCATTTCCAGTAGGTAATACATAATTTACTTTACATTTAGTTTATTTAATGGAAGCTGAGAACCGCATAGTCTGAAAGGTCCTTGGGCAAACAATAAATGACCAGATGGATGATAACTTAACATTAAAAATGTAGTAGAGAAACTAAAGTGCAAATCTATTGTCTGAAGATTGAGAATAGCTATGAGAAGTTAAAATACTCAAAGAATAGAAGTAGTTAGCCATTTCATGAAAATGGAGGAGCCATACCAGACTCAACCTTGGAAAGGTCGAGTATGTCATTGATGAGTTGTAGAACCAAATTTCCAGATGATATCATAACATCCAGTAGCTGGCGTTGTTCTTTATCCAATCTAGTATTTGCAAGAATCTCAGGCATGCTAACGACCCCAGTAAGAGGGGACCTGATCTCGTGAGTCGCGAGCATTTGCTTAGCCCTCATTGTCTCCTCTACAAGTACATAAATATGTTAACATTCTGGAGTACAAGAATGGTGGTCTCCTGACAAATTTTAATACATATCAACTTGGAAACAAAAAAGGACAAACCTGTTATATGAATTGTTTTATTTAACTCTGTTTCTTTAGCCTTCTGGACAGCTATCTCCTCCCGAAGCTTAGCCATCTTTTCCCTTTTCACCACCTGTTATATAATCAAGCTGAAACATAGTTTCGTCTGCTGTAGAAACTAAAATCTAAAAGTATAACGGAACAATGGGTAGCAAAACGCGAGGGAGAAAGGGACAAGAAGAACAAGAAAACAAGCAAACGTTGCAAAGCAAAAGAGCAGAACCCATCCTTAAAGCCATATACAACTTAAAATGTTAATATACTGCTCGTGCTATATGATGATCAAAGAAGAACTTGGGTTGCGGGAAGTCCTATGTTCAAGTCCAATTTACGACCTTTGTTTAAAAATAAAGCAAAGAAAGAAAAGAAAAAAGAGCTATGGCAAAGAATGTGATAAGCTACTGGACTCAAAATTACTTTGTAGCATTTGATGGGTGACTTTACTGAGAGACATGACAACTCAATTAATCTGGCAAAATCTGTAATCTCTTGATACAAAAAATCTAAGGGCTTAAATGTAGGTTACATTTTAAAGTACCGGAAAAAAATAAGAAAAGCAGACTACTTCCTAGAGTTCTAGACAACATTCCTGATCCAATTAAACACTGTGATCATCCACATAATGGTTTAAACTTTAAAATCATCTGATGCTTGAATCCAATATCTTGATTAGACACAAGCTCACTTCCTAAATGCTGATGATGCTTCATCCCACCAAATGGTCACACATAGTCACAGCTCCGTATGCACATTTAAGGAATTCCCAACCCCCTCCCCTCTATAAATCTCAAAAGTCAATCGATTCCTACCACACTATCAGAAAAATTACACTGAGATTTTTCCTCGTCAAAATGGTCCAGTAATTACTTGAAAGTTCAGCAAACTGAATCAAGAATGTTTAACCAAGCATGCTGAAAATACACCCGATATACGAGAAAGATAGGGAATTATATTAAGTAAAATCATCCTTATCGAACAGAATTCAGATGAGATGTGAAGAAAATTTCATTAGATGCTCTAGGATTTTATGACGTATTTGCCCATGGTCAGGATGCCAATTCCTATAGTGCAAGCAAATAATGAGTTTAAGAATTTAGTTATATACTTTTAGATGGATGTGTCCCAGACTTAAAAGAGCAAAGTCAAAGGGTTCTTAATAGAAGGAACCTTAAGAGGATACCCAAATAGCATATTAGTTAATAACTTAAACGAAATGATATGATCATGTGACAATGACTGTTGTTTAGAAGAACTGTGACAATGACAAAGCCTAAAATTCATTAGAGGTGATTAAAAGGGAAAGTGTAACTTAAAGAAACTTTAAAGGAAGGATTCAAAGAATAACTGAAGATTTTGCTTTGTATACACATGCTGATATGCCCCATCAATATATAACATCTCTCATCTCATCATTATCGTATTCACCATCATCAAATATATAACTTCCATATAAGAAATTCATTTCATGTAGCAGATCAAAAAGTGTCATCTGAACTTTTCTATGTTCTGAAGCCCACAGTAGAGTATCAAACATAGCTTTCACCTTCCTTACAGTACATCACAAAAAAAGTGACAAAATAACAACAGCTCCATGGTTCATAATCTTAAATAATAACGTACATTGACCTACATTTTCAATAATCAGTCGAAAGATAATGGTAATAGAAAGATAATGTAATAGAAAGATTATGGTAATAAAAGGATAATGATACATGCACCCTGTTACAGTAAATGCTTACTGTCTGTTCACTAGAAAGAAAATGCTTTTCAGTAGGGTTCAAATATACTTGTGTTCTAAGAGTGGCCATTATCAGGCAAATGCCCCTACAAGCATATGATACCATTCACGGACCAAAAGGTTTTTAGAAACCTATCTTTCATTTCACTCTGTGTTGGTATATCATCTTGAATAATCTCAAATCACATATAGAAAATTGGAAATAGCTTTATTTTCACAAATACTGAAGGTGCATATTGCTGAACTAAACTGAAAGTTTTAAATCTTAATCAGTAGTGAGAATGGTGAAAGTATGACACAAAATAATATAACTACAAGAATAAGAGATGAAGTTTTAAATAATTACCTGATCAGTTATGTCCATTCCCATATAATTCACCCCTATCGTTTCTCCTGCCTTGCTAAACACTGGTTCAACATATATCAAAAATGTCTTTGACCCAAATAGTTCGGTCTCAAATGTTATCTCCCGCTTAGCAGGCAAACCTCGCTCCATGACTTCTCTCTTGAACTCCTGGTTTTCTTTAACACCAGCTCCAAAAAATATCTCAGTATCAGTTTTACCTATAATGTCCTGGAAAATCAGTCATTCACATCAAAGCTTGAGAGAGCAGGAAACAGAAGGATTTATATGCATTCAAACAAGAATATCAGGACTGCAAATCAGACATTTGGAGGAATAAAAGCATTTTCTTTAAAATAATGCATATGTGTATGCAACTATGGGGGAACTGTGTCCAGAACATATTACATGTGCACGTATGTATGTTTGTTAATTTCGTGAGGCTGTAAAGTTAGAAAAAGACGGAAACCCTTCAAAGTAATTTTTTTTTTTCCTCTTTGAGGTTGTTAAAGAAAGAGGATAAATTTTATTGGATGTTCTTCCATCAATAACTAGAAAACTACAAGCACACAATCTATGAGAATATTCAAAGAAAAAACACATTATGTAGGACGAGGAATATAAAATAAAAGTAGTTTAGTCTAAGTTAAATCTGCATGCAATTCAAATCCTCAAGAAGCCTCATTAGCTTAAAATTAAGTGCAGGGAAAGTGCTCCAAGTCATCAATTAGCTCCCGTGTTAAAGAGATTTTCCACAATATAAACATGCACGCCCGCACACATGCATGCGCACACACAAGTGCAAGCACACCAATACCCATACACACCCACACATCCACCCACCCACATACCCAGCCACACACACACACACACACACGTGTGTGTGTGTGTGTGTACATTTGTACATATGTATTGGTGGGACAATGATAATGTCCTATAATAAAGATGGAACCAGCAAATGGTAATTTAAGTTCTGTATAGAAACCACTCATAATCAGATATACAAAAATCAGTAAAAGAAAAGAAAAGAAAATAATTAAAAAAGAAAAGGAAAAGAAAAAGAGAGAAAGAAAAATGAGATTGGAAAAAAAAACACAAAAGTGGCAACCAAAAGTCAAACTGTGGCCATGTAGTTTAAATTAACATTAAGAATGCTCATAATGATAACTAAAAAGTCAAGTTAAATTTGGCAAATATCAGCTACAGAAATTCTCCAACTAGAAAAAGTTTGAGGTTTATGATGGTAAGTTGGCCAAGTATTTGAGGAAGAAACTTGAATATTATAGTCACAAGAATCACATTGCTACCAGAATAATGAACTATTGCCAACTTAATGAAGGTTGTTATCTAAATTATCTTTTTGATCTTTTTTTCCTTTTCTTTTGGAGTAACAAGGTGGATAAGTCTCAGTGTCTCACCCTCTCCCCTAATAGAGAAGAAAATTCCTCTATGTGTGCAGACTTCCCAGCTTCTGCTTGCAATCTCTCCCCCATCACAAACAAGCACATCTAGCAACAGTGTGATTTCCTATTTATTTATTTTATTGTTGTTGACATAATACAAATGGCAATATTTCATATCAAGGAAATTCACTATTTTCTGCAGCATATCTCGCTTCCCACATGTTTATAGTTTGATCCCTATCACACTTCATATAATATCTCATACATTTTAGACCTTTAATAATTCTTTCCAAATTTCCATGAGACTGTCTTGGGATTGTTGAAGAAACTTGGATTATATGACAGAGTACTAGACAGATGTGGCAAAACAGAACTGAAGTGGAGATAATAGATATGAGGTAAAGGTACCGAGCATGTCATATATATGAATTCAATACAAATGATGTGCCACATTGGAGTGAGCAATGATCACTACAGGCATAACTTTAGGTGACAACCTTCTTAATTACAATTAGCACAGTAGCCCCCACTGTTAGAATATCAGATAAAGGCAGGGAAAAAGCTTACCTCCTCTTGCGGGCTTGGGAAAGGGTTGTAGATGAAACGATAACGCAGTTCTTTATCCTGAAACAGACGACAGTTGGAGGAATTATTTTCTTAATTCACTAATCTTATACACAAATAATAAGGGGATATGACATGGCTCCATCAAGTTACACAAAAATAGTGATAGAAGATGGACATGATTTATGTATTGGCAACCACATGTTACATAAACTTTTATTACTTTCTATGCAAGAAACAGACAGAGACATATTAATATGCATTGAAAATTTTGAACAAATCCTATGTAGTTCTGCATATCATGTAGAATGCAAAGAAACCCTGTTTGTGGAAATCTTAAATAAAGATATACAAACAATATTCAACGAACACAAAAGTTGACGGAGAAAAAAATAAAGATGCTCTCAAAAGCAAAGTGCTCAAAAGAAAACAGAAGTAATAAGAAGATTCAGAATAAGGAAGAAGATGGTGTGGTCCCTTCATTTATTTATGAAATCAAGAGCATACACTAATCTAGACCATTTTCCCAGCACAAGAGCTACCAATAACATCTAGCAACCAATCTTTAAGGGCAGGATACATGAATCTTTTCTTTCCATTCAGCTCCACGAAGGGATAAGTTACCTGATGACCAATAACAACTGGTGCATTCTGAAGAACAAAGTGTAAGAAGTTATCAGCTCTTTTTAAAATCTGATTCAACTCTTCTACTGATGATGACTGCGTCTCGAGAGTCTTAATATTGTCCAGCAGTTTCTGCATGAGGATGCTTGCCTCTAGCATCTTATCAAACTGCATGGCCCGCTGTTTCCAGTACTTGAGAGTATCATACTCCGCGTCAATGTTGATGTTTTGGTTATAAGCAAGAACATCGTCCTTGTCCTTGGAGGCGTATCCCAAATGTCATACACTTCATCCAATATGGATACAGCACGCTTGTCATCATATTTCTCTTCCACAAAACGATGTGCTTCTAAAATCTCTAATTTTTTATGTTCGACTTCCTGCCTTTGTTTGCTTAGAGTGTTAAGCTCTTCATTAAGAAGGCGGACAGCATTGGCTTGCTTATACTCCCAGGTCTTCACAAGGTAAGTCAACTGAGAGGAACCCTTCTCACTATAATTGGTTAACTCTGAAAGGCTCTTGAAATCATAAATAGTAGGCTCTTCAGTGATTGCAACATCTTCCAGCATGTCTCTATCAATCCCAGGCTTCTCTATGTTGAACTGCTTTCTAACTTCACCCCCATATCATCGGGCCACATGGAAGGCAATATTTCCTCAATGGCTGCATCTCCAATAAATTCACCTCCCATCCTGCTACACGGTTAACCTGTGACTTCAAGATCACATCAGAGGATCAAATTCGAGAGCATGAGTTGGAGCAGATGCCTTGAGAGCTAATGTCAATAGCATCACTAATCGCAAAATCCAAAGCCTCCTTTAGAGTCAATAAGCCTTGGAATTTAGAATTACAAAACTGGGCAGCAACCTACACCAAATATCATGAGAATTGAGATCAAATTCTCCATGTATTATGAAAGTAATAGTCAAGAGAAAAAAATGCTGATCAAAACTAGTATCACACTTGCATGGGACATGCAAAGAAGTGCACATAGCAGAAGATTATATACAATGTGAGATTGAATAGGAAACTAAAACAACAACAACAACCCCATAGGATTCTCAAAATTGCAACAGAACCACCACATGAACATGCAAAAAGAAGACACAATTGCCACTTTCCAGGTGTTTGCTCACAAGATATGTATACTTAAAGAAACTGAAGAGCACTATTTATATAGGAAAAATTATTTAAAAATCAATTATCTTTATCCTTTTGTGGGGAAGCATACATTTTTGGTGGGCCAACTATCAGGTAATTAGAAATGGATCAAATGTAACAAAAGGCTAAACACTAAGCTGGCATGTCCAAAAGAAGCTATAAGTGTGTAGCATCCTATAGCACCACAAATATTTTAGATCGATCTGGATCCACGTGAATTGAAGAATTTCATTCTTTTCCTCACAGAATTGAGAATTTCTCTGACCAAACCACTATAGGAACCACTAAATTAAAACATATCGAATTCAACATAATACACCTAAGAAATAATTAAATTTAGTTACATCAAGTTATCCTAGAAATGTATGTGGGTACGTCTACAAGTACCCATTTCCAACAGACAACAAGGTATAGGCTAGCCCCAGATATGTATCTACAAAAGCTTTTCTAACTAGCATATTTATATGAATCAATTGCACTTAACTCATTGAATTTTAAGTCAAAAGGTATCAACTTGATGAAGTCCAGCTCTGAACATATAACTAAATGCTCAAAACCATTAAAATTATGCTTAGAAAAAATTCAAAGTTCGATTGAGAAGCCACCCAAAAATCGTAGACTGTTACAAAACCAAAACCAAGACTACTCACAAACTTCCACTTTACACATGGGAACGCATCAAAATCTCAGCTTGAACCAAACTAACAACAGATCACAAGTACCTGCAACGGCCCCCAGCAGCCAAAGATTCCTAAATAATCCTCAAAAATTTCTTCTTTTGATCTTCAAATGGATGGTGGAGCTTCCCAGAATCGAAGCCAAGGGGAGAGGTGAGAGATCCCAGCATAGAAGTAAGGAGACGACGACGACCCGTGTGAGGGAACTAAATAGTTTAAGGAATTGAGGGACAAAGATAAAATAGGTTGAGAAAATTAAAAATTGGAGCAAGAAGGAGATGCCCCATGTGCAGCGTGAGAAATGGGGCGGGAGTTTTAATGGAAACGCAATTTTTCAGAAAAATACATTTCTCAAAAATAATTTAAAAAATCGATCTCCCCTAATATAAAGTTTCAAACCTCTCACATTCACGGCCGCGGCGGAGGGTTCCACCCCAAGCATGACACGACACACGGGCATGAGATCATTTTAACCCTGGATGAGAAATTTATTATTTTCCCAAGTTTTTTTTTTTTTTTTTTTTTTTTTTTTGTCTGTGGATACCATTTCCGGACAAAGTAATTTTATTTTTTTTAGCTTTTTCTTGATTTAGGGTTGGCAATTCTAGATAAAAGATTAATATTTTTTTTAACTGTTTCTTTTTATTTGGGGCTTCCAATCCGGAAAAGAATTTTATTTTTGTAATTATTTTTCTTTTTCTGAAATTGACAATCCCGAATAAAGAAATTTAATTTTTTTTGTTATTTTTCTTTGTCCGGGTTGTCAAATCCGGACAATTTTTTTTCAATTTTTTCTTTGTAAGAGGTTGGCAAACCCCGAACAAAGCAACCTTATTTTTTTTTGGCTTTTTCTTTGTCTAGGGTTGCCAACCCCGAACAAAGAAAAAACTAGAAAAAAAATTAAACTACTTTGTCCGGGGTTGGGAACCCCTGACAGAAAAGATTAGGGAAAAATTTTCTAACTCATACATATCATACATGTCCTTTTTAAATCAAAAAAATATCTCAATTCATACATATCATATGTGTTTTATACAACTCATACATATCATACATATCCCTGTTTAATAAAAATAATATGTATCACAACTCAAAATCACCAATTTCATTTTATACCACAACTCGTATCAAAATAACAAATATCAACAAATATCATAACTCGTATAAAAATCACAAATCTCAACTCAAATCAAACTCATGTCACAATTCATATTAAAATCACAATTTTGAAGTCATAACAAGTCATATCACAATAATATGATTCTCAAAATATCTCATAACAAACACGCTAACGCACGTGAAAGTCTACTATGCCCTTGGCCTCGTCTTCGCCCACGTGTAGGGGTAGCTTGAGACTCTGGTTGCGTGTGTTATTGGGATGCACTGCCTCCTCAGCTCCTCCACAACTATCAATACATCTTAGCAAGTGGTATAGATGGTCTAGGTTCGTCATGTCCAAGGTCCTCACAATCATCTCGGCGTCGTGTGCATCATCTAGCAATAGGCTCAGAAGGTCTCAGCTCATCCTCTGCCGCCTCGAACTCCATATACGGTGGAAGCCGCTCACGTCGTGTATAAAGTATCGGCTGGCTTGGCGCACCTGATGGTCATGCAAATCGGCCCCGCCCTACCAACTTCCTGATGAAAGTGGACCCTCCAAGTTTCCTCCATCAAAACCCTATTCACCATCTCCCCCAATGTAGTAATCCATCAACATGTATCATAAAGTTTAATAAAATGATATCAACATATCACAATTTAATTTTTATGAGAATTGTGTTAGATATTATCAACTCCTACTCCTGTACATCAGCAGGCTGGTAAGCGATTGGTGCAGCGAAACGCTGAATAATTCATTGACGATTGATTTCCCAATACCAGCTCATGTAGTCGAGAATAGTGTGATCTCTGACTCTGAAGTTGATTGGCTCGATCATCTCATCGGCTTATGTGAGCACTGAGGTCCTGCATCCAATCACACTAATGCTTACTTACGCGGTCTATACGAGCCAATTGATCGACAGCATCAAGGATATGATGCGTAAATCCAAACTGTCAGAGGCTCGGTCTAGAACATGCATCTCCACAATCTCAAAACATATCAGTGGAGTCCTAACTTATCATATCTTATCCTTATTAACAAACAGGAGTAAATTTTTAGTATCTCTTCAGTGTATGGCTTCTAGATAACTCTGAAACAGTCTTACATGTCGAGCTCATTTCTATAATATCCTGATCTATTAATACCTGTATAGTACCAATAATCTGATTTACTTTATTTTTTTACAAATTAAGTTTTGTTAAATACATATTTTATCTAAAAAGTTAATTATAGTACTAATAATTTTTAAAAGAACTAAAATGAGTATTTATATCTGATAATTTTTAACAATACCATATTATATTTAAACCAAATACTGAAACACATCAACGATTAAATTTGTTTTGATTTATTGTATTGATAAACTTATTTTTGATAAACAAATATTTCTATAAAGTCAATTATTATTTTATTATACATGAGAGGATATTTTTTATAAATAAAAGATATATAAATAATAAAATATAAATATATGCATATTAAAATATAAATTTTTTATATGAATAATAATACTGATAAATAAATTTTAAGGAATAATATATATATAGCATTAACACCAATTTTTGAAAAAATATAATTTTAATATAAATAATTATAATTTATATAATTTTTAAAGAAAATAAATATAATTTATATAGTTTTAAATATATTTTATATAATTTCTAAATTTCTTTTTCTTTCTCTTTCTTTTCTTCTTCACTCTTTTACTCCCTTCCGCTCTCCACCGCCTCTCTCCCTCATAAAACTCTTCCTCCTTTTCTCTTTCTTATTCTCACTCTCTCATAGGTGCTTTCTCTCTCTCTCTCGCTTTCTTCTTTCTCTACCTCTCTCTTTCCCTCTATCTCTTTTACTTTATCTCCCCCTTACCTTCTCTCTTTCTCGGGGGCTAGATCGCGCCGGCAGCCGCGCCAACCCCGCGACTAGCCCACCCTCCCTTGCCCTCTATCTTTCTTTCTCTCTTCTCCTCACTTCCTCATTTTCTCTCTTTTTCTCTCTTCCCCCTAGCTCTCTCCTTCTCGTCCTCTCTATGGCGCCACCGCGCCATCTGGACCGACTTGATGCCGCCACCGCGTGCCACCAAACGCAACCCATCTCCTCTTCTTCCTCTTTTCTTTTCTCTCTTCTCTCTTTCTCACTCTCTATCTCTCTCGCGTTTCTCTCTCGCACCCGCGCCGGCAGCACCCGCGCCGGTCCACCACCAGCCGGCCAGGGCCATCGCCAGTGCTGCCCAGCAGCGCCACCCGCCCTTCTCTCCTCACTGCTCTTCTCCCTTGGTTTCTCTCTCATATTCTCTCCTCTCATATTGGACCCAAACTCGACCCATTAACCCATTAACCCAATCACTTGATTAATGGGTTAGGTTGTTGGATCTGAACCCGATCCAATAGCAACCTGAACCCGCATCAAAAACAAAAGAAAGGTAAAGTTTCATTTACACCCCTGATAAGTTATTAATTAATTTTTGAGACCTCAAAAATTAATATTTGCCCCTTGATTAATTTCAATTATTATGAAACTAACCAATTTATATTGATTTTAGTGTTCGGATGATATCTTGACCATCCGAAGTTCGAGTTGGATAATTCTCAAGCCATTGCAATCCTAGAAAAGAGATTTACAATCTTGTGATAACTGTAATGAGTGTTTATTTTAAATTCTTTTTTGAATGATTATATTTTAAGTTAATTATGAGTGCTTTTAAAATCATTCTTTAATAATTCACAATTTTTATTTATTTATTTCTTGATATAAAAATCATGTTGATGTAAATATTGTTTAATTGTAAATAAATAAAAAATCATGTAATGATTTATCTATAATTTAATGGAATAATTATAATCTTTTATTTAAAATAAAGTATAGTGAACTGTAAATCAGTTTTCTTGTTAACAAAATTTTTTGATAACATGACATGAAAATACTGATTACTATAAAGCAATTGAAACAATGGAATAATTTTAAGGATTAGTAAAATATTAATTTAGATAATATAATTAAAATCATGGGAATACACTGTAAATCACCTAGAGGGGGGGTGAATAAGTGAAGGCTAATCTAATAGTCACTAAATGCGGAATTAAAAACTTATTGCACTAAACACCACGTATAACACAAGAGTATAGCCGAATTCCCCGTGAAGGGCTCTGGTCTAACTCCTCAAGATTCCTCTAAATAAGAGTTGAGGTGTCGCGTTGGCTCTCTTGGTTGAATACAAGTGTTAGCAAACAATCCCCAAGCATATAACAATTAAGCTCACAAGATATATCAAGCATATAAGATGAAAGTAATAAAAGCATGCAAGATATAAACAAGAATAAGAGATAGAGAGTGAGCAATCGCAAACACGGGAGATTTGTTTTTGAGGTTCGAGCACACTTGCTCTACGTCCCCGCCTTCAACACTTGAAGGATTTTCACTATAAACCGATCCCACCGGATCACTCGGTGCCGCAACACCTACAAGGAGTTCCCACTAGAACTCTTTGACTCTCTAGTCACGTACACACCGCAAGCTCACAAGCTCGCCGAGGCCGCACCTCAAACACCGAGTTCACACACGAACTCGAAACACCGCGAACCCGCAAGTCCGCCTCCTCAAAGTACAAAGTAGAACTTTGGTGATCACAACACTTTGATCACCTAAAATCCTCTCACAACAAAGATCACTATAGGATAGGTATAGCAATGGAAAGCTCAAGTGTTGTGTGAGAAAATAATGATTGAAATGGTGGAGGAAAACTCAAGAAAATCACTTCTAAAACACTCTTGATAAACTCCCCTTTTGATTGGAAATATTTGGCTCTAATATAGTGGAGAAAACCTCTTGAAAGAGTAAGAAAAACTGGTGTAAAAATCCACTTAAAATCTTGTAGAAAACACCCCCAAAAGTCCCATTTATAGAGTTAGAAAAACTAGCCGTTGGGAGCCAGATTGGCCTGTCGGTCGACCGCCCGGTCGACCGGCCAACGGTCAGAATTCTGACCATTGAGCCAGCGGTCGACCGGCCGGTCGACCGTGGCACTGGAATAGAGAGCAGAGCTCTCTGCCGGTCAACCGGCCCGGTCAACCGGGGCTTTCCAGAGAGCAAAAGCTCTCTGCGGTCGACCGGGTCGGTCGACCGGCCCTCCAGCAGTCCTGGCGTGCACGTTCTGTGCACGTCGGTCGACCGGGTCGGTCGACCGACTTCAAGCACGGTCGACCGGTCCGGTCGACCGGCAGAAGCCAGACGGGTCAGTTTTGGGATTGAAAACTTGATTTTTATTTCTTAAAAAAAATCCATAAAATTACCAAAAATCTACAAAAATAGTTTTAACATTATATTTTGATAATCAAACATGCTTGAACAAAATCAAGACATGTTACAAACAATTTGAACTATTTTTGTAACTTGAAAATTTTGGTTAAAAACGAAAATTGTATTTTTCCAAATTGGTTTTTCCAAAACTTCTCCAAATATAAAACAAGATATTTTAAACACTTTTAAAGTATAGAGTGTATGGATATGATCTACTGTGTTTTTGACATGGTGAAATATCTATGTTTTTGACATTAAGCACTAAATTTGGTTTTGGTTAAAATATATATACTTGAATTCCAAAAACCAAACCGGTATTTTTCAAAAGGAAAACTCTTTTATATTTTTCCAAAATAAAAATTCTTTTATGAAACTCATCTAAATCAAGAGTGTGTGTGTGTAAGATATACTTGAGCAATCCACCAACTATTCTATCCTTTACATTTTATCTAAAAACAAAATCTTATAAAAACAAACCTAAACACAAGTCTTGATCTTGAAGTCTTCACTTGAAGTCTTCTTCTCCTTCTTGACTTGGTCCAAACACGATCCATAGAGCTAGACTCCTCTTGAGTACTTGATGTGGTCTTGATGCACAAGGTCTTGAATCAAACCGTGCTAGCTCCAAAACTTGACTTTAAATCCTTTGTTGAAGTTACGCACCTACTAAGATCTTGATCACAAATCTGAAATTAAATAAACACAAGATCATTAGTACTATAACTACATGAGTTGATCATCATCAAAACTAGAGTGATAGGCTTTTGGGCCAACAATCTCCCCCTTTTTGATGATGACAAACTCATGGAGTTATATATGCATGGATTAAAGTAAAGCTTCAAAGAAGCTCCCCCTTAACTCATGCATCTCAATAAACAATAAATATGCAATGAAAGCACATAAACATGTATGCAAATATAAGGAGATAAACATGCATAAACAAGCATGAAGCACATCAAATTCTTTTTCTCCTATTTACAAAACAAAATATATATGCATAAACATAAATCCTTCTCCCTCTTTATGAATAAAGTAAGGAAAACATGCATATATATATCAAATACTTCTCAAATACTTCTCCCCCTTTTTGTCAATCATTAACAAAGGGGTTAAAGTAAAAACAAAATGTTCTCCCCCTTTTTGTCAAAAACAAAATCAATAAAAGGGGTGACATTAACAAATCAATAAAGGATATATGCGATATACATTCATGAAGAGGAAGACGCTAAGTTAGCTTCCCTACATATCTGCATTACATGAAAGAGAGATGACAAGCCCTAATTCACATAACACATAATATGCAATGCATAAGAGGAGATGTGAAGCTCCCCCTACACACGTGTACCACATAAAGAAGAGTTGTCAAGCTCCTTAATATAAGATACACTCAACATGAATTTATATGTAGAAGAGATGTTAAGCTCCCCTTGCATATAGGCAATACAAAATAAAACATTTTTAATTTTCAAAATTTCATATTAAAACAAAATTTTGAATTATCCTCAATAAAACAAATTTTGAGATATCTTGTAATCAAATTTTAAGATATCATATAAACAAAAATTTTTAAAGGTACCACTTGTAAATCAATCAAATTTTAAGATACCAATTGTAAATAAACATTACAAATTTTGAAATCAAAATAGAATCATATTGATACCAATTGAAAATTATTGTAAATTATTTTGATACCAATTGCAATCAATAGATACCAATTGAAGATTATTGCACAAATAAATCATATATGTGTATGAAAATGAAAATACCAATAAGAATTGATATTATGAAAATTATGAAGCATACATATATAGAAACAAAACATGAGTATATACAAAATGAAAATACCAATTGAGATCAAGTATATAACTCATAACCTTCTACCCATTATATGCTCAAGATAAAAGATTTTTCAATTAAGCTTATAAGGCATACTCGCCCATCCATCCTCCCATAACGGAGTTGGAAGGGGTTTTCAAAAATAAGGTGTTGAAAATATTTTAATAGTGAAAACCACTACCAAATTGAAGAATAGATAACCAGTTAAAGTAATTTTTGAAAAAAAAACTAGTTAAACATCCTTCAAAACATGAAACCAAATATATGTCTATCATGAAACATAGTAAATACACAAGAGTGACACTCGAAATCTATAAGGCTCAAAAATAATCATGAAACAAAGTCATGAATAAACAAAATAAAGTGTGAGTGCACAAAAATCATGTAATTAGCATTTTCCATGAAGAAAATCAATGAAGCTCAAAAACATACATGAATATCATTTTTATCAACACATGAAATTTATTTTTATAAACAAGATAAACTTCTAGGTATATGTATGATTTATCCAATCCTAACAATATGCATACATATCCCAAACATGAAAAGAGTCCATAATGTAAATTGCATGAAGGCAAATGACTCATGGGGCATACATGTATATTTATTAGATTTCAATACTAAATACATATACATGAAGCAAAACATGAAAATAGGCAAAACAAGTGTAAATGAGAGAATCATCAAAAGTAGGCTATACATGTGCATATAGTGAGTACGAATGAACAATGAAGTGCAAACGTATATGAATCAAATGTTGCTCACTATTTGTACAAGTATATATCCAAGTTTTGATAAAACTACATTTAAACTAGTATTTACCACATGAAGCACAAAACAAATAAACATGCTAAAAATATCATATATGAATAAGCATGTAAATAAACTAGGAGTTTAGAGATAGTTAACAACACATGAAGTATACTCCAAATCTCCAAAACACGGTGGTTGTCCCACCAAACCTCCTTGATAGCGGTGCATCAAAAGTATGTCCATCAAGTCCATGTGCATCCACCACCAAGGCACCAATCCTCTCACGTCATGTGAGAGCCCTCACCTACATCAAAAACACAAGGTGGGGATTTTGGTACCCATTTTCTTTTGGGTCCTTGGGGATTAGCTTTGTAAGGAACCCAAACATTTTTCTTATTAGCAAAATTTAAAACATTTATCTTATCATAATAAAATTTTGCTAGATGGCCTTTGCGGCCACAATGTGTACATTTGTACACCTTATGATGCATATGTGTATGAGTGTGATCGTGACGTGCAAATAGTGAATATGCATGTGGGTGATATGCATGAACATGTGGAATTTGTTTCTTTGAAAACAGGACTCCAATCTCTTATGGTTAAATGCACATGTGCTCAAAGTTGAGCTCAAACAATTTATTTTATTTTTCAAAATTTTAATCTCATTTTGATTAATGGTGGCATGTAAAGCATGGTGAGATAGAGAATCATTTTTCTTATTCTTTTTAGAAACATTTTCTTTTTCTTTTCAATCATTTTCTTTTTAAGAAAGTGTTTTCATTTAAAGCAACTTCTTTTTGTTTTTTCACCAAAATAACTTTATTTTTCAACCAAATAACTTTATTTTTCAAAATAGTGTTCCTTTCACAAAGATCATTTAATTTAGAAAGTAAGGAAACATTCTCATTTTTCAAACTTTCATTTTCTTTTTCAATGCACGCAACTTTATTTTTAAAAGAATCATTTTCTTTTAACATGCAATCAAATTTATTTTTTATTTTCTTGTTATCCTTTTTAAGCATTTCATATTTTTCAAGAAGTTGTTGATAAAAAGATTCAAGCTCATCATAAGTCATATCAACATCTTCTTCTACCTCGAATTCGGTAGTTACCTCAAGGGGGTTTCCCCTTGGACTATGTAGCACACATTGGAAGCGTCACTTCCAACATCTGAGTCGCTCCTCGCATAATATTGTTCTTTTTCGTCAAGGGAGAGAATTGTGTTCCAAACTACAAAAGCCGAATCAATGCTAGAAACCCTAGATAAATATTCATCATTTAGGGTACTTTTTAAAGCATGAATGGCCTTTGTATTAGCCTCAATATTTTTGCCATTTAAACAATATGAATCTCTAGTAGCGGCAAAATAAATATGAATACCTAGGCCTTTGAGGTACAAAGACATCTTAACCTTCCAAGTTTAGATGTTAAGAATGTCAAAAGTGGGAGGTGACATGAAGTCCATGGTGTGTGTACAAATATTGTGATTAGCCTAAAAATGAGGATCTTTAATTCTAGGTTGTAAGACCCAAATCAAGAGCACTTGGCTCTGATACCAATTGTAAATCACCTAGAGGGGGGTGAATAGGTGAAGGCTAATCTAATAGTCACTAAATACGGAATTAAAAACTTATTGCACTAAACACCACGTATAACACAAGAGTGTAGCCAATTTCCCGTGAAGGGCTCTAGACCAACTCCTCAAGATTCCTCTAAATAAGAGTTGAGGTGCCGCGTTGGCTCTCTTGGTTGAATACAAGTGTTAACAAACAATCCCCATGCATATAACAATTAAGCTCACAATATATATCAAGCATATAAGATGAAAGAAATAAAAGCATGCAAGATATAAACAAGAGTAAGAGAAAGAGAGTGAGCAATCGCAAACACGGGAGATTTGTTTCGAGGTTTGAGCACACTTGCTCTACGTCCCCGCCTTCAACACTTGAAGGATTTCTACTATAAACCGATCCCACCGGATCACTCGGTACCGCAACACACTACAAGGAGTTCTCACTAGAACTCTTGGGCTCTTTAGTCCCGTACACACCGCAAGCCCACAAGCTCGCCGAGGCCGCACCTCAAACACCGAGTTCACACACGAACTCGAAACACCGCGAACCGTAAGTCCGCCTCCTCAAAGTATAAAGTAGAACTTTGGTGATCACAACACTTTGATCACCTAAAATCCTCTCACAACAAAGATCCCTATAGGATAGGTATAGTAATGGAAAGCTCAAGTGTTGTGTGAGAAAACAAGGATTAAAATGGTGGAGGAAAACTCAAGAAAATCACTTCCAAAACACTCTTGATAAACTCCCATTTTGATTGGAAATATTTGGCTCTAATATAAGTGGAGAAAACCTCTTGAAAGAGTAAGAAAAACTGGTGTAAAAATCCACTTAAAATCTTGTAGAAAACAGCCCCAAAAGTCCCAATTTATAGAGCTAGAAACACTAGCCGTTGGGAGCCAGATTGGCCTGTCGGTCGACCGCCCGGTCGACCGGCCAACGGTCAGAATTCTGACCGTTGAGCCAGCGGTCGACCGGCCGGTCGACCGTGGCACTGGAACAGAGAGCAGAACTCTCTGCCGGTCGACCGGGGCTTCCCAAAGAGCAGAAGCTCCCTGCGGTCGACCGGGTCGGTCGACCGGCCCTCCAGCAGTCCTGGCGTGCACGTTCTGTGCACGTCGGTCGACCGGGTCGGTCAACTGACTTCAAGCACGGTCGACCGGTCCGGTCTGTTGGCCCAGAAGCCTTCCACTCTAGTTTTGATGATGATTAACTCATGTAGTTATGTGTACTAATAATCTTGTGATTTTAGTTTCAGATCATTAATTAAGTTATTAGTAGGTGATTAGCTTCAACAAGATGATTTGAAAGCTTTCACATGTTGATTCAAGAGCCCGAGCGTCAAAGATCATATATAGCACTTACTCGGTGGATCAAAGAGTTTTGGATCGAGTCGGCTTGGAGACGGCACTCTACAAGAAGACTTCGGTACCATAATTTAGTTTTGTGTTTAGATCCAAATTGTAAAGATTAGATAGTATGATATGCTCAAGTTCACAACACTGTTTTGAATATTGGTTTTCGGTTTTTCCGTTTTTGGTTTAACCGATCTTGGTTTGCATGAATAGATAGATTCAAAACAAGTTTACATGGTTTAATGTATATTAGATTTGTTCTATATATATGCATGCTTCAACTCTTAAACAAACTTAGCTTGATAGTCTATTTCATGTGTTTTATGTTTTGGTAATTCTAACAAAACATATTTTTGGAATTAAAGTCAAAAACATGGATATATATATGTTTCATGTATATGGGATAATATCCATATACATCATGCCTAAATGTTGTTTAAATATCATATTTTTGTATTTGGATGAGTTTTGGACAAAATGTATTTTCTATTCAAAAATCCAAGTTTTTAGAAAATACAGTTTTTGGTTTTTGGCAAAATTTCTATAACACAAAAATAGTTCAAAATGTTTGAGATTTGTGTTAAAATTTTTAACACAAGTTTGTATTTCAATGAAAATGAGAAAACTATTTTTTTGAAATTTTACAGAATTTATGGGAATTTTTAAGTCATTAAAAAACCAAGTTTTTCCAAGAGCTACAGCTGCCAGGCTAGGCCGGTCGACCGTAGCGGTCGACCGACGTGCACGGATACGTGCACGCTGGCTGCTCCATGAGCCGGTCGACCGCACGGTCGACCGACTGAGAGCAGGTTGCTCTTTGTTTGCCCCCGGCCGACCGAGCGGTCGACCGGACAAAGAGCGTTGCTCTCTGTATCTGGGACGGTCGACCGTACGGTCGACCGGTTGCAGCCAACGGTCAAAATTGAAAGTGCCCTGATGCCAATGGTAAATCACCTAGAGGGGGGTGAATAGGTGATAATGCTAATCTAGAAACTAAATGCGCTAAATGCGGAAGCTAATGCAAATTTTGCAACACACTTAATACAACTCACAAGTGTAGCCGAATTCCCCGTGAAGGGCTCTGGACTAACTCCTCTTGATTCCCCTTGAATGGGTTGAGGTGCTATGTGAAGCTCTTGTGGTTAAGTACAAGTGAGGCACACACAAACAAGCCAAGCATATAAGGATGAAAAGCAATATGAAATAATGCAAGGCAACACAAGCAATATGAATGATATGAATGAAGAATGATGCTTTGCACAAATAAATGAGAGAGAGTTGAGAGACAATGAATCAAACGCAAAGGCCAAGATATGTTTCGAGGTTCGAGCCTCTAGCTCTACATCCCGCCTTCACCACCGTGAAGGATTTCCAATCCACTATCTCCCACCGAGGGAACCTCTACCGAAGAGGATTTGTTACAATAAGGGAGTACCGAACTCCTCTCTCAAACACCGCCTCACAACCGAGGGGTAGGCCCGTAGCCAATACAACAACCGATCCACCTCACACTTGAGGGATACAAGCCAACAACCAACTCCACCTCACCAAGAGGGAGTAAACACCAATCTCCACCTCTATCAAAGAGGGAGCAAACCAACAACCCAATACAACAACCTCAACCTCTACCAAAGAGGGAGCAACTCAAGAAATCAAGGGTTTACAACAAGTGGTATATCTCAACCACAAACCTCTTTCCTTTTTCTCTTTTTCTACAAAACAAATGATCCTAATAGAATAGGATAGAAGATATGGCTCAAGTGTGGAAAACAAAGTGTTTTGATCAAAGAAATTCTCCTGGGAAAACACCAAAAATGATATAGAAATTTTAGCTCAAAAACAATTCCCAAAACCTAATTTCTGTGAAATAAAACAAAACACTTAAAACAAATGAATGAAGCTTTTTGGCACAAAAACTATTTGAAAACTTCTTTTAAACACCAAGAATAGAGAGAAATTTTAGCTCATAAAAACTTGGTTAAAAACACCAAGCAATGGGATATTTATAGCCCCAAAACAAAACTAGCCGTTAGGCTGATCTGGCAGCCTGACAGGCTACCGGTCGGCCAGCTAGGCCGACCGCCAACGGTCAGAAATGTGACCGTTGGGGCAACCCGGTCGACCGCCCGGTCGACCCAAATAAACAGAGAGCAGAGCTCTCTGGTCCGGTCGGCCGCCCGGCCGACCGTCCCAATGTGTGTCAGACGTGCACGGTTCTGTGCACGTCGGTCGACCGTACGGGTCGACCGGCCTATGGTTCGGTCGACCCATGCGGTCGGCCGACCTGCCTGACAGACACTATTCTGGGCAGAAAAACAAAAGTTTTTTATTTCTTAAAATCTTTTAAGTCTTTATAAAAATACCCAAAAATAGTTTTATCATTTTGCATTGATATATAAACATGTGATAAAAATTTTGGCTCAAATATCAATCAATATGAACTATTTTTGTGTCTTATCATTTTTACCAAAAACCAAAACATGTATTTTATCAAACATGGATTTTTCTATACATGAATAGGATAGTCAAAATAAGTTTGTATAGGAAGTTTAAGCATGCATGTATAACTAGAATACATCTATTATACATATAAACTATTTAAACTTGTTTTGATCAATCTATTCATGAAAACAAATATCGGTTAAACTAAAAACCGAAAAATCAATATTCAAACTTAAAACTTGTGTGTGTTGTGCACTTGAGCATATCAACTATTCTAAGCTTTACAAATGGATCTAAAACACACTAAACACTAGGATACCTAAGTCTTCTTGACGATCTTCATCTTCAAGTCGACTCGGTCCAAAACTCCATCCATGAGCTAGGCAAAGTGTGATCTTGATGCTTGAGCCCTGGAATCACCATGTGAAAGCTTCTAAACTCCTCTTTTTGAAGCAATCACCAACTAATATCTTGTTTAATGATCTGAGACTAAAAACACAAGAATATTAGTAAACATAACTACATGAGTTAATCATCATCAAAACTAGGGTGGAAGGCCTTTGGGCCAACAATCTCCCCCTTTTTGATGATGACAAAACTCATGGAGTTATATATGCATGGATTAAAGTTAAGCTTCAAAGAAGCTCCCCCTTAACTCATGCATAACCAAATAAACATAATGAATATACAATGAAGGCTCTTAAACATGAATGCATGGATATGCATAAACAATAAAAGGTTCTAAATACCAATGAAATGTTTAAAAATAAAACATCCTTTAGAAACCAATTAAAATTAAACTAAATTAAACTTAATATATGCAAAACATAAACATGCATATATAAACCAAAATCTTTCTCAAATAATTCTCTCCCTTTTTGTCAATCATCAACAAAGGGGTAAACACTCAAAACAAAACAAAATTTTCTCACCCTTTTTAATACAAAGAATCAATCATCAATAAAGGGTTAAATGCAAAACTAAATCAATACATTTTTCTCCCCTTTTTGTCTAAAACAAAAACAGAACCAATTAGGGGTGACAATCAATTAAGGTACCAATTGAAAAAATGTCTAAGAATAGCATCTTGATACCAATTGAAAGTAAACAAACAAAAAAAATATTGATACCAATTTTAAGCCAAAACGCATGAAAATCTTGATACCAATTGAAATTAAACATAATAAATTTTTAATTTCTAAACAAGGATTTTGATACTAATTGTAAATATTTTTCATTTTGAACATATGATACCAAATTTAATTTTCAATCATAAAGTATGGGACTGGAAACAAATACCAATTGAAAGATGAAAGTCAATTTTCTCCCCCTTTATGAAATACCAACTAAAACAATGCGTAGGCTTGATACCAATTTAAAAATAATCAATTAAACAAAATTGAAGCTCAAGCTTAGCATAAACACAAACATATATATGTATGGAAAATAGATACCAATTGAAATTGATATTCTTGGAAGTGAAAACATACATACATACAAACATATATGAGTATACAAGAAAGGTCAAATTGATACCAATTGAAAGAATTCAATGATACCAATTGAAATAACAATAAGATCAAGTGTATATCTCATATTACCTAGCCTCCCAATTATGGTTCAAGTTTTAAATGATTTTCATTTTAAAGCATACATGAACATGATCTCCCATCCAACCTCCCATTGAAGGTAGGGGTTTTCAAAAATAGATTTGAAAAATAAGCTTTGTTTGAAAAACTCTACCAAAATGAAGAATACCGTAACTAGTTAAATGGAAAATCTTTTAAACTAGTACGAAATCTTTCAAGTAAGGAATAAACTAAAAATAATTTTCATAAAACACATGTAAATCACATAGCACTTAAAAACACTCAATATTCAATAAAGTCCATACATGCTCATGAAAACATACTCATGAGAAATATTTTAAAAAAAATGGTGAGTGTACAAGTAATGTGTGACATGGCATTATGAAATATCCAATTAAGCTCAAAATTCCTTGAAACAAGATAACATGAAAATCATCGAAACTATTTAATCTTCAAGGTATATGTATGTCCTATACAAGTTAAAGTATACATACATATCCAAACACAACGAGTCCACAAAGATATATGCATGAAGGCACGTGGCTCAAAAAGGATGTATATGTATAACAATAATTTGGATAAAATGGACATATACATGAAGTTAAATATAAACACATGGAAACATGAAAAACCAAATTTTCATTTAAAACAAATTTCATTTCAAGGTATATGTATGATTTGTCAACACAAAAAGTATACATACATATTCCTAAACACAATTTGAGTCCATAATAAAGATTTGCATGACAAGCAAATGACTCAAGGGGTATACATGTATAACTTAAAGTTTGGCAAAATAGACATATACATGAAATAAAAACACATGATCATAAAACAAAACCAAAATGGGAATACAAGTTTAAAATGTATGAATCATCAAAACTAGACTATACTAGCACATCTAATGGGTTCAAATACGCATTCAAGCTCAAACATATATAGATTTATTTGTGGCCCACTATATGCACAAGTATATACCTAGTTTTAATGAAAACTATCATCTAAACATATATTCAAAATATGAAGCATCAAAACAAGATAAAATCATCATGATAAACATAAACATGATTATTATGTAAATTCACATGTTATTAAACTTATGATGAACATGATAGCTAGACAAATGGTGAGAACACAAAATAATAGTCCATACTAAACACGGGTGTCTCAAAAAGGCTATACATGCATGTCAAGGGTCTAATAATCATGGGATTTACATACTAATCTATAAACATCAAAACATGCTATATATGATAAACATGAAAAGCATGTAAATAAAAATTAGGAGTTAGGAATCGTTACCAAAACCTAGAAGGCAACTTTCCTTATCTCAAAAACATGGTGGTCTTCTCCACCAAACATCCCTTGAAAGTGATGCATCCAAATGGTTTTCTTTAAGCACGGAACGCATCCACTCCAAGGTACGGCTACTCTCACGTCATGTGAGAGCCCACACCTACATCAAAAACTCTAGGGGTGGTCTTTGGTACCCATATCTTATTGGTTCCATGGGGGTTAGTACCTTCTCTAACCCAAACAAATTTATTTGCTAAATTTGAAACATGTATACGATCATAGCAAAATTTAGCAAGGTGGCCCTTACGTCCACAATGTGTACAAGTGTAAACATGAGCATACATCGTGTTATGGTGTCCGTGAGAAGCATGTGTATGCCGTGGAGGGTGTGCATGAAAAGATGGAACTTGCTTCTTTCGAAACAAAGTTTCCAAACGTATATGGCTCTTGGCACAATGGCTCAAAGTGGAGCCCAAACAATCCACTCTCTTCTTCAACAAATAAAAATCATCATTAATCTTAGAAGAAGAGGTGCATGCAATAGGTAGACCAGATGAAGAGGCTACACTAGCATGGCAAACATGTGCATCTAAATCATTTTTCAAACAATCATTCTTTTTCAAGCAAACATTCAAATCATTTGAAATAGAAATTATTTTATTTTCAAAGCAACATTTCCTTTAAAACAAAATCAATTTTTGAAGACAAAACATCATTATTTTTCACAAGAGTTTCACAATCATTTTAGATTTTAAAACTTTATTTTCTTTTAGTACAAGATCAAGTTGAGACCTTAATGAATCCCTCTCATTATAGACCTCAACCTTCTCTTGCAAAACCTTATCAAGTCTAGAATGCAAACTTTTATTTTTTTTTCAATACCTAGACTTTTCTTTTTCAAAATCTTATATTTTTCAATCAATTTTTCACAAATAATAGAAAGTTCTTCATTCAAAGCATGGGGATCAACAAATTCATCACATGAAGAACTAGCATCAAAACTATCTAGTTGAGATTCCGAATGTACCTCAAGGGAGTCATTCCCTTGGACCATGAAGCATTGTGAGTTGGATTCTCTACTAGATTCCTCCGGTTGGATTGGCAATTGAAGCTTGGAGGTGGTGGTTGTCAACATATTCCACACTGTAAATGCGGAATCAAAGTTAGAAGCAAGCATAAGATATTCTTTATTTAATGTGCTTCTAATGGCCTCAAGGGCTTGTGCATTGGCCCCTATATGAATGCGATTTCCAAGATAGCATTTCTTGGTAGCCGCAAGGAAAACATGTAAGCCTAGGGTTTGGAGGTATATGAACATCTTAGTCTTCCAAATAAGAATGTTGGAAGCATCATACATAGGTGGGGTCATGAAGTCTATGGCTCCAAACTATATGTGTGCAAACAAGCAAATGCAAATGTAGATTAGCAAACAAATGGATCTCACTCCTAGGATGTTAAGCCTAAGTATCAAGAGCGTTGGCTCTGATACCAATTGAAAGTGCCCTGATGCCAATGGTAAATCACCTAGAGGGGGTGAATAAGTGATAATGCTAATCTAGAAACTAAATGCGCTAAATGCGGAAGCTAATGCAAATTTTGCAACACACTTAATACAACTCACAAGTGTAGCCGAATTCAGCGTGAAGGGCTCTGGACTAACTCCTCTTGATTCCCCTTGAATGGGTTGAGGTGCTATGTGAAGCTCTTGTGGTTAAGTACAAGTGAGGCACACACAAACAAGCCAAGCATATAAGGATGAAAAGCAATATGAAATAATGCAAGGCAACACAAGCAATATGAATGATATGAATGAAGAATGATGCTTTGCACAAATAAATGAGAGAGAGTTGAGAGACAATGGATCAAACGCAAAGGCCAAGATATGTTTCGAGGTTCGAGCCCCTAGCTCTACATCCCCGCCTTCACCACCGTGAAGGATTTTCAATCCACTATCTCCCACCGAGGGAACCTCTACCGAAGAGGATTTGTTACAATAAGGGAGTACCGAACTCCTCTCTCAAATACCGCCTCACAACCGAGGGGTAGGCCCGTAGCCAATACAACAACCGATCCACCTCACACTTGAGGGATACAAACCAACAACCAACTCCACCTCACCAAGAGGGAGTAAACACCAATCTCCACCTCTACCAAAGAGGGAGCAAACCAACAACCCAATACAATAACCTCAACCTCTACCAAAGAGGGAGCAACTCAAGAAATCAAGGGTTTACAACAAGTGGTATATCTCAACCACAAACCTCTTTCCTTTTTCTCTTTTTCCACAAAACAAATGATCCTAATAGAATAGGATAGAAGATATGGCTCAAGTGTGGAAAACAAAGTGTTTTGATCAAAGAAATTCTCTTGGAAAAATACCAAAAATGATATAGAAATTTTAGCTCAAAAACAATTCCCAAAACCTAATTTCTATGAAATAAAACAAAACACTTAAAACAAATGAATGAAGCTTTTTGGCACAAAAACTATTTTGAAAACTTCTTTTAAACACCAAGAATAGTGTAAGATCCCCAGTTAGAAATACTGTATTTTCATTTTTCTAAAGTATTTATTTTTATTTACTGATTAAATTTTATTTAATCAACTCGAATTATTATTTTTTTCCTGTGATTATTATTATTATTAAATATGGGAATTTATTTTTAAGATAGTAAATGATAATTTGGCTCTATGTATCTATTGCCATTATTTCCTATAAACGTTTTTAGTTACTTGTTACTGTTATTTTTGTATTTATCATCATTATTTTAATTATTATTTAACTATGACTACCATTATTTCATTAAGGTTATCATTTATTATTATTAGTGTTATTATTATTTAATTATGAGAATAAGTATTAGTGGTAGTAGTAATTGCTAATTATTATTTCTATTTTTATTATTGATGTCATTAATTAATATTAGCATTATTATTTATCTTGATTAATTAATATTGTGATTGCTAACCTTATGATTATTTATGTCATGGTTAATTAATTTTTAGTGTCATTATTAATTGTTAATATTATTATAGTTTGTATTTATTTATTATTGTTGTAGTATTCTTCTTCCCTTGACCCTACCCGTTTGGATACCAAACCCATTAACCCGAAACCTAAAACCCACTATCTTAAATTACCCTATATAATCCCATCTTAACCTTAACCTAATCTAGTTTCTCCCCTCCCCACCAACAACAGCCGCCGTACCCTCCATCAAACGCCCGAGAACTCCTCCTCCAGGCCAAGCTTGGCCGTTCTCCTTCCATTGCGCACCTCCACCCCCATCCAGCAGCGCTCAGCGGCCGCACCTCCACTCCGTGGCCATGGCAACCACGGCGGCATCTCCAGGCCGAGAGCCTTCTCCAACCGAGCCCCTCCAGCAGATCCGCCTCCCACCTCTCCGATGGCAGCCACGGGACACCCCCGGAACCAGGCCGCGCAACTTCAGATCCAACGCGCGTACAGTCCAGCGAGTCCTCTCCTTCTCCGCATAGCTGGACCTCCTCCTTGCCGGCGCAACCACCAGCAGGCCGAGCACCCCCATCTCCTCCCCGGCGCGGACAGCTCCACAGCCAGCGTGAGTCATCTTGCTCTCTGCTTTGTTCATTCTTTAGCAGCCAGATAATCATGAAACATGATTCTTAAACATAATACTTCACAACTGTTGTTGATACTCAATGGTACTAGCCCAATAGACTTTGGATGACTCTTTCTTTCATCAAAAAGGATAGCTCAATAAACTATTCAACTGTTTTACAGTGTTTGTATGTATTGTGTTTGAAAAATGTGTGAATGATTTTGATTGGTTGGTGTAGAAACATATATATGCATGTACTAACTATAATTTAATTAATGTGTGTTTGCATATGTGTGCGTGAGTGCCTTTGCAAGTTGGATGCATGCATGTGTATGCATGATGTATATGAATGCATGAATTTATTCTTTAAATATTTATATGTATAGTTTAGTAATTAATGTATAGGTATATTTATTTATGGGTATGTATGTATGTGCATGCTTGTTTATGTACGTGTACGCGTATATGTTCGTATGCACGTGTGGGTGTTTAGCATGCATCTATAATTATTTGTATGTGTTGGTTGCGTGCCAACCAACATTTTGAACTCAGACTCGGACCCGATTCGGATTCATGTTCGTTGTGAACCCGATACAATGGGATGATTCGTAGACCAGTACCAGTTCGTACAGTGAAGACCAGACAGAGATTCGGTTCCGAAACCGCGTCATTTCATATGAGTGTTCGTTCTTGTGTATTTATCGTTATTGATATGCTTTACATGTTGCTTTATCATTTTATGTGACTTTTCGTTATACTTTACTAGTTGATTGCTTGTACCAGTTCACGAGACATATATGATTGTCCACTTTATTCATGTAGATGACTTTTGCTTGTATTAGCAGTATTCATGTGTTGGTAGTTTGTCACTGTTGGCTTAGGCCTAGTTTTGATATACCTTTAGATTGTGACATGACTCGATCTATTGATTGGCTAGATTAAGTATATAGTTGAGCATCAGATAAATATGGATCTTGTATTGGACGTTGAGATATTAGAGTTATATCATTTCATGAATAGATGATTACTGTTTCGGACTGGGACTAACTATAAAGGAACTTGGACTGTATACTAGATTGATCTTATGTTGGATTATGTATTGGTTATTGATAGATGTATATGATATCGAGAGATGGATATTGGTGGTAATGACTTGATCTGATAGAACTTAGATACATGTACATGTTATGGTACCTAGTATCGAGATATCATGATAGAACTTATATGCATGAATATGTCGTGATGCCGAGTGTTGGGATATTATGACTGATCATTAATAGAAGTGGTGATTGTGAAGACTTGAGAATCAGAGTTGTATGTTAAAGTGAGAGGATTAGCACTGGATATTGTTATATGATGGAACAATAATTATTATATCAGATTACTAGATGTGTAATGGAACTATTGGGGTTATGAATTAGTTGTGATGACTTGGATCTATAGTTGAGTATATGAGAACTAACAGATAATATGTCGTTGATGTTTAGTATTTGAAATTGCTATTCTACATTGCAGTTGATTGAGGACATATTGGATGTGAACTTACCTTACTAAAAGATTATGACGATTGGATTAGTGCATGAACTTATTCGGAGTTGGACTGAACCTGTGATATAGATGATATTGGATTTACATTCTTTATGGTTAAACCTGATATGCATTAAGATGAGCTTGACATATTTCATGTAGAGGACCTTCCAGATTGATATTCTTTTATTGGTGATGACTTATTCAGATATTGATATGGTTATTGATTACTTTGATTCTTAGAGATGAGTTACGGTGATAGTGATCTATTTGATATCAGTGATGCTGTACTTCGGATTTACCAGTTACCAGTTTATCACTTATTAGTGAGATTACTTGTTGATTATATGATGTATCCAGAGTTTATAGCAGTTATCAGCTTGCCAGTTATTAGTGACACCAGTTGTTAGTGATACATTGTGGTAGGGATCAGTGATCATGTATTTCATTGTTGATATGAGATGGCAGAGATCAGTTACTAGTTATAGTTGTCAGTGAGACTAGTTGTCTATATCACCTTTGTGTTAGTGGCTATATCTCCAGTATCTTATTTCAGATGTCAGATATTAGTTGTCAGCTACTCAGTTATCGGATATCACAGTTGTCGGATATCACAGTTGTCGGATATCACAGTTGTCAGATATCACAGTTGTCAGATATCAGTTATTAGTTACCAGTTGTCAGATTATCAGCTAGTGTTGACATCAGTAGTTATTGGAGATATTGGTTACTATTACATATTAAATAACATTGATTGCTTATTAATAAAAGACACCATAACCCGGGAAAAAGGGGTAATTGCCTGATGATGCATGTCGTGTATTTTGGGAGGATTCTTATGGTACCGAGTTGTGGGTTCCAACCATGGGGAACCAGAGTAATACTGGCTACCCATTCAGTTGTCAGAGCCTAGCGGCTTGTCCTGGTTCAGCGCCAGGGGTGATAGATGTCAGGGCTATGCCCGGATTACGGCGCCACACTAGTTGTCTTTTCGTGTGGGGCTGTGGTCTTCAGTTGTTAGAGCCTAGCGGTTTGTCCTGGTTCAGCGCCAGGGGTGTTAGACCGTGGTACCGGGCATGCATGGTACTCTTCCAAAACACATGCACTACATTGGCAGGCAGTTACAACAACGATAACATTGTTTGATATGTAGGAACACGGCTGTGGTATGGGACACAGCTAAGTACTACATTAGTTAGGTTAATAATAACCAACCAGACTAGTGACATATAGGTTACACATCTTGACATCAGCTTTTAGTCTACATTTGTGATAGATGACTTTGATATCAGCTGTTAGTTTACAGACGTGATAGTTGTCTTATATCTTTGTTGATATTGATATCAGATATGCTTCAGTTCAGATGTTATCATGTCATGATATTTATTTATCTTATATCTGCTGTTGTTTATCATGCTATTCAGTTATATGTTATCTGCAGTTGTTCTTGATATTGCTTTATGCACATGTTCTTATGCACGAGCTATTTCCCCTTTACACACACACACTCATTATGGTCGCGTTCTGACGACCCTGGATTTGCGCGTCCAGATATTGGACGGTTTGTTTCTAGTGTGCAGGTGTTCGTTGAGGCTGTACGCTTCGCGAATAGCTGGAGCTTCTCCCTATTCTGTTCTGGTACTTTTATCTTTCTAGCCTTCGTATCATTTCCTATTTCTTGTTATATCAGTTCAGTTGTTATTCCAGTCTTGACTCATATGATATCATGCGTGGTTGCTTATATGCGATATTGCAGTATTCAGTATTCATTACAGTTGGGATTTATTATAGCTTGTTTCGGGTTACTTAAGGCTTAGCGCGTATACGTGAGGGATTTTTCTTGCGTATATGCGTCGCCGACTCATGTCACGTCTCCGCTCCAGCGTATTTTGGGAAGCGGGGCGTGACAAATAGAGAGAAATTTAGCTCATAAAAACTTGGTTAAAAACACCAAGCAATGGGGTATTTATAGCCCCAAAACAAAACTAGCCGTTAGGCTGATCTGGCAGCCTGACAGGCTACCAGTCGGCCGGCCCGGCCGACCGCCAACAGTCAGAAATGTGACCGTTGGGGCAACCCGGTCGATCGCCCGGTCGACCCAAATAAATAGAGAGCAGAGCTCTCTGGTCCGGTCGGCCGCCCGGCCGACCGTCCCAATGTGTGCCAGACGTGCACGGTTCTGTGCACGTCGGTCGACCGTACGGGTCGACCGGCCTATGTTTCGGTCGACCCATGCGGTCGGCCGACCTGGCCTGACAGACACTGTTCTGGGCTGAAAAACAAAAGTTTTTTATTTCTAAAAATCTTTTAAGTCTTTGTAAAAATACCAAAAAATAGTTTTATCATTTTGCATTGATATATAAACATGTGATAAAAATTTTGGCTCAAATATCAATCAATATGAACTATTTTTGTGTCTTATCATTTTTACCAAAAACCAAAACATGTATTTTATCAAACATGAATTTTTCTATACATGAATAGGATAGTCAAAATAAGTTTGTATATGAAGTTTAAGCATGCATGTATAACTAGAATACATATATTATACATATAAACTATTTAAACTTGTTTTGATCAATCTATTCATGAAAACAAATATCGGTTAAACTAAAAACCGAAAAATCAATATTCAAATTTAAAACTTGTGTGTGTTGTGCACTTGAGCATATCAACTATTCTAAGCTTTACAAATGGATCTAAAACACACTAAACACTAGGATACCTAAGTCTTCTTGACGATCTTCATCTTCAAGTCGACTCGGTCCAAAACTCCATCCATGAGCTAGGCAAAGTGTGATCTTGATGCTTGGGCCCTGGAATCACCATGTGAAAGGTTCTAAACTCCTCTTTATGAAGCAATCACCAACTAATATCTTGTTTAATGATCTGAGACTAAAACACAAGAATATTAGTAAACATAACTACATGAGTTAATCATCATCAAAACTAGGGTGGAAGGCCTTTAGGCCAACAAAAATGTGACCGTTGGCCGGTCAACCGAACGGTCGACTGGTAGTTCATTTTTGGCAGGATCTGCTACCAACGGCTAGTTTTCCAAATGGCCTATAAATACCCCATTGGAAAGAGTTTTTCTCTAAGATTTTTTAGTGTTAATTTTTCCTGACTCTCTAGTGTTTTCACAGCAATCAAAAGAAGTTTTTGGGCTTTAAATTGAACAATTTTTTTGGTGTTTTTGTTAGGGTTTGGAAAATCAAGAAAGGGTTTTTGGGAAAAGATTTTGATTCAACTTCTTCATCTTGGTTTCTAGTTTTTCCCAAAAATTTTCTTTGTGATTTTGATTTCCATTCCATTGGTTTTCTCCACACTTGAGCTACATCTACTATCTTATTATATAGGATCTTTGTGTGGGAGAAAGAAATTGTTTGTGGTTGTTTGTTAGACCACCAAGTTGTAAACCCAATCTTTTCTTGGCTTTGTGCCTTTGGGTTGTATCCCTCAAGTTGTGAGGTGATCCTTGTGTTGCTTTGAGCTAATCCCTCAAGTTGTGAGGTGATTGTTTGTTGGCTTGGAGTTGTGCCTCAAGGAGGAGGTTGTGTTTGTAAGGAGAGGAGTTAGGTACTCCTTGTAATTGTTATTGCCCCAAATCCTCGGTGGAGGTTCCCTTTGTGGGAGTCCTTTGTGGACAAGTTAGTGGACTTAAAATCCTTCTGGGTGAAGGCGGGGATGTAGAGCTGGGTGCTCGAACCTCGAAACATATCTTGTTGTTTGCGCTTGATCCCTTGACTCTTACTCTATCTCTCTCTTTACTTTGTGCCTTGCTTCAATTCATATTGTTCATTCATAATTATTTGCTTGGCTTGATTGAGTGTGCTTTACTTGTTGCGTGCATCATGCATAATTGCAATTAGTTTTTAAATTTCGCATTAAGTTCATTAGATTAGCATAATCACCTATTCACCCCCCCTCTAGGTGATTTACAATTGGTATCAAAGCCTACGCTCCTGATATTAGATTTAACCACCTAGAAGTGAGATCTTGGTTTGCTAATCTTCATTTGCAATTTTCATTTGCACACATATAGTTGCACTCATGGATAGCCCTCCTATGTTTGACTTTTTTAGACTTGATGTTTGGAAGGCCAATATGAGTAGTCATTTGAAAACCCTAGGACATCTAGTTTATCAAGCCACTACTAATGAATCCTACCCAAATCATAGCAAGCATAAGAAGGCCAATGCATTAGCACTTAAGACACTTAGAGCATCTCTTAATGAAGATCTTTTACATGTGTTTGATCATTATGATTCGGCTTTTACAGTTTGGAGCATATTGACTTCTCCCGAGCTTCCAAGGATTATCAACAATTTGAGAAGATCTAAGAGAGACATGTCCGACGAGTATTGCCTCATGGTCCAAGGGAAAGACTCCCTTGAGGTACAATCAGATTCTCAACTAGATGATAGCTCTAGTTTATATGCTATGGATGCTTAGAAGTTCAAACTTTAAATGTAGAACTTGCCTCTAAGCTTGAAAATTTTGTGATAAAACATGACCTTTTGAAAAAGAATCATTTTGATTTAAAAGAAGAAATTAAGGATTTGTGCTCAACTTTTGAATCAATTTTGCAAGAGAAGGAAGAGATTACTAGTGAACGTGACTTACTAAGATCTTAACTAGACCTTGCCCTAAAAGAGATTGATGTTTTGAAAAGCAAAAATGATTGTGATGATGTTGTGAAAAACAATGAGGTTCTATCTTCTAAATTGGATTTTGTTTTAAAAGATAACCTTGCTTTGAAAAATGAAATTGATTTCATTACAAAAGAATTGGATTTAGTTTAAAGAAAAATGAATCTTTGAAAATTGATATTGATTCTCATGTGTGCCATGCTAGTATAGCTTCTTCTTCTTGCACATCTTTTGCATGCTCCACTTTATCTTCTACTATTGAAAATGACATAAATATTTTGAAGAAAAGTGTAGATTGTTTGGGCTCCACTTTGAGCCAATGTACTTTGAATCATACACGCTTGGAAACCTTGGTTCGCAAGAAACAAGTTCCATCTTTACATGTACACCCATCACGGTATACACATGCTCATCACGGATACAACCATAACATGTATGCTCATGTGTACACTTGTACACATTGTGATCGAAAAGGCCACCTTGCTAGATTTTGCTATGATCGTTTACATATTGAAAATTTAGCAAATAATCTTGTTTGGGTTAGGAAAGACACTAACCCTTATGGACCCAAAGAAAATGGGTACCAAAGACCACCCCTTTGATTTTTGATGTAGGTGTGGGCTCTCGCATCACGTGAGAGTATTGGTGCCTTGAGGTGGATGCGTTCCAAGCTTAAAGAGAACCATTTTTGGATGCATCACTTTCAAGAGGAGTTTAGTGGGAGGACCACCTTGTTTTGGAGAACTTGAGAGATGCCTTCATCGGTTTTGGTATCTATTTCTAACTCCCGTTTATATTTACATGCTTTTCATGTTCATCTATTTATAGCATGTCATGTTTTATTGTTCATTATGCTTATGTCATGTTGATTAGATTAGTGATATACATGTTTAGTTACTTAAGACACCCATGTTTTATATGGATCTATATTTAGTGTTCTCACCTTGTTTAAACTAATATGTATGCACTAGATCTAATGCACATGCATATACATAATGATCATATGGATGTTTATGATGTTTTATTTAGTTTATTGAATGTCATGTTTATTAGACTTTTGACATGCATGTATAGCTTTTGAGATCACTCTTGTTTAGATGGACTCATTTGTTGTGTTCTCACCATTCGTTTAGCTAGTATGCACATCATAGCTCTAATAGCATGTGGATTTATATAATGATCATTTTTATGTTTATCATGTTGATTTATGTCCCGTTTTATGCCTCACGTTTGAATATACGTTTAAATGTTAGTTTTCATTAAGACTAGGATTTATACTTGTACATAGAATGGGCCACAAGTAAATCTTTTTATGTTTGTGCTTGAATACCTATTTGTACCCATTAAATGTGCTAGTATAGTCTAGTTTTGATGATTCATGCATTCTAACTTGTATTCCTCATCTTGAATATGTTTCTATGATCATGTGTTTTAACTTCATGTATATGTCTATCTTGTCCAAACTATTGATTATACAAGTACATCCTTGAGCCACGTGCCTTCATGCATATATTTTTGAGGACTCCTTATGTTGAGGATATGTATGTATACTTTAGTTTGTACATGACATACATATACCTTGAAGTTTAAATCGTTTTGATGATTTTCATGTTTTTAGGTAATTTCAATTGGTAATGAAAATCTAGTTTTTCATATTTTCAAGTTTTTAAGGAATTTAAATCGAGCTTAATTGAATATTTTCATGATGATATGTGTCACATAACACTTGTTCACTCACTTTATTAGGTTTCTCATGACTTTGTTTTCATTAGACTATGATATGGGCTTTATGGATTTTGAGTGTTTAGTGATCATGTGAATTACATATGTTTCGTGAAAAACAATTTTGTTTTATTCCTTACTTGAAGGATTTCGTACTAGTTAACGAGATTTTTCATTTAACTAGTTCGTATTCTTCTTATGGTAGAGATTTTCAAACGTACTCTATTTTCAAACCTATTTTTGAAAACCCCTACCTTCCATGGGCAGTTGGATGGGAGATCATGCTCATGTATGCTTTATATTGAAAATCATTTTAAACTTGAACATGGTTGGGTGGTAGTTATATGATGTATACACTTGATCATTATTGTTGTTTCAATTGGTATCATTGAATTCTTTCAATTGGTATCATTCTTGACATTTCTTGTATACTCATATATGTTTGTATGTATGTATGTATGTTTTCAATTCCAAGAATATCAATTTCAATTGATATCTAATTTTTCATACATATATATATATATTTTTATTTGTGCTTATTATATTCATATATTTTAGAGCACAAATTTTGATCATGGTAAAACTTGTTTTATAATGACCATCTTGTTTCAATTGACTAGTTTTTAATTAGTATCCATATACAAGCTTTGCATGCTTTTATTTGGAGGGAGAAAACTTGTATTTCATTTTTCAATTGGTATTTGATTTCCACTCCCATACTTTATGATTGAAAATTTCAATTTTGGTATCATATGTTCAAAATGAAAAATATTTACAATTGGTATCAAAATCCGTGTTTAGAAATTCAAAATTTGTTATGTTTAATTTCAATTGGTATCAAGATTGTTTTCTTATAATTGGTATCAATGTTTTCATGTTTTCTTTCAATTGGTATCAAGATGCTCTACTTTGATAAATTTTTTTAATTGATATCTTAATTGATTGTCACCCCTTATTTACATAATTTGTGTTTTAGACAAAAAGGGGAAAACATTGTTTTATTGTTTTAACCCTTTTGTTGATTCCTTATTTCAAACAAAAAGGGGGAGAAAAAAAAATTTATTGATTTGTTTTACTTGGACCCCTTTGTTGATGATTGACAAAAAGGGGGAGAAGTATTTGAGTTTATATGTGCATGTTTTGTTTATTAGTTTGTCGTTTAATTGTTTAATTAAAGTTTAATTGTTTAATTAGTATCAAGAGCATTATTTAAGAACATGTTTTTATTCGTATCAAGAGTTTATTGGTATCAAGAGTTTATTGTTATCAAGAGCACGTTTTATACGATGATGCATTTCATATGTTTGGTATCTAGAGCATGTTTTGTTTTTGAACATTTCATTGGGTATCTAGAGCCTTTTATTGTTTTTGCATTGTCATTCATTGCACATTTATATTTATTTGTTTTATGCATGAGTTAAGGGGGAGCTTCTTTGAAGCTTAACTTTAATCCATGCATATATAATTTCATGAGTTTTGTCATCATCAAAAAGGGGAGATTGTTGGCCCAGAAGCCTTCCACTCTAGTTTTGATGATGATTAACTCATGTAGTTATGTGTACTAATAATCTTGTGATTTTAGTTTCAGATTATTAATCAAGTTATTAGTAGGTGATTAGCTTCAACAAGATGATTTGAAAGCTTTCACATGTTGATTCAAGAGCCCGAGCGTCAAAGATCATATATAGCACTTACTCGGTGGATCAAGGAATTTTGGATCGAGTCGGCTTGGAGACGGCACTCTACAAGAAGACTTCGGTACCATAGTTAGTTTTGTGTTTAGATCCAAATTGTAAAGATTAGAATAGTATGATATGCTCAAGTTCACAACACACACGTCTCATGTTTTGAATAATGGTTTTCGGTTTTTTCGTTTTTGGTCTGACCGATCTTGGTTTAACCGATCTTGGTTTGCATGAATGATAGATTCAAAACAAGTTTACATGGTTTAATGTATATTAGATTTGTTCTATATACATGCATGCTTCAACTCTTAAACAAACTTAGCCTGATAGTTTATTTCATGTGTTTTATGTTTTGGTAATTCTAACAAAACATATTTTTGGAATTAAAGTCGAAAACATGGATATATATATGTTTCATGTATATAGGATAATATCCATATACATCATGCCTAAATGTTGTTTAAATATCATGTTTTTGTATTTGGATGAGTTTTGGACAAAATGTATTTTCTATTCAAAAATTCAAGTTTTTAGAAAATACAGTTTTTGGTTTTTGGCAAAATTTCTATAACACAAAAATAGTTCAAAATGTTTGAGATTTGTGTTAAACTTTTTAACACAAGTTTGTATTTCAATGAAAAATGAGAAAACTATTTTGTGGAATTTTAGAGATTTTATGGGAATTTTTAAGTCTTTAAAAAACCAAGTTTTTCCAAGAGCTACAGCTGCCAGGCTAGGCCGGTCGACCGTAGCGGTCGACCGACGTGCACGGATACGTGCACGCTGGCTGCCCCATGAGCAGGTCGACCGCACGGTCGACCGACTGAGAGCAGGTTGCTCTCTGTTTGCCCCCGGCCGACCGAGCGGTCGACCGGACAGAGAGCGTTGCTCTCTGTATCTGGGACGGTCGACCGTACGGTCGACCGGTTGCTGCCAACGGTCAAAATGTGACCGTTGGCCGGTCGACCGACCGGTCGACCGGTAGTTCATTTTTGGCAGGATCTGCTGCCAACGGCTAGTTTTCCAAATGGCCTATAAATACCCCATTGGAAAGAGTTTTTCTCTAAGATTTTTTAGTGCTAATTTTTCCTGACTCTCTAGTGTTTTTACAGCAATCAAAAGAAGTTTTTTGGCTTTAAATTGAACAATCTTTTTGATGTTTTTGTTAGGGTTTGGAAAATCAAGAAAGGGTTTTTGGGAAAAGATTTTGATTCAACTTCTTCATCTTGATTTCTAGTTTTTCTCAAAGATTTTCTTTGTGATTTTGATTTCCATTCCATTAGTTTTCTCCACACTTGAGCTACATCTACTATCTTATTCTATAGGATCTTTGTGTGGGAGAAAGAAATTGTTTGTGGTTGTTTGTTAAACCACCAAGTTGTAAACCCAATCTTTTCTTGGCTTTGTGCCTTTGGATTGTATCCTTCAAGTTGTGAGGTGATCCTTGTGTTGCTTTGAGCTAATCCCTCAAGTTGTGAGGTGATTGTTTGTTGGCTTGGAGCTGTGCCTCAAGGAGGAGGTTGTGTTTGTAAGGAGAGGAGTTGGGTACTCCTTGTAATTGTTATTGCCCCAAATCCTCAGTGGAGGTTCCTTTGTGGGAGTCCTTTGTGGACAAGCTAGTGGACTTAAAATCCTTCTGGGTGAAGGCGGGATGTAGAGCCGGGTGCTCGAACCTCGAAACATATCTTGTTGTTTACGCTTGATCCCTTGACTCTTACTCTATCTCTCTCTCTCTCTTTACTTTGTGCCTTGCTTCGATTCATATTGTTCATTCATAATTATTTGCTTGGCTTGATTGAGTGTGCTTTACTTGTTGCGTGCATCTTGCATAATTGTAATTAGTTTTTAAATTCCGCATTAAGTTCATTAGATTAGCATAATCACCTATTTCACCCCCCCTCTAGGTGATTTACACGTCGACCAGCAGAAGCCAGACAGGTCAGTTTTGGGATTGAAAAACTTGGTTTTTATTTCTTAAAAAAAATCCCATAAAATTACCAAAAATCTAAAAAAATAGTTTTAACATTTTATTTTGATAATCAAACATGCTTGAACAAAATCAAGACATGTTACAAACAATTTGAACTATTTTTGTAACTTGAAAATTTTGGTTAAAAACGAAAACTGTATTTTTCCAAAATTGGTTTTTTCAAAACTTCTCCAAATACAAAAACAAGATATTTTAAACACTTTTAAAGCATAGAGTGTATGGATATGATCCACTGTGTTTTTGACGTGGTGAAATATCTATGTTTTTGACATTAAGCACTAAATTTGGTTTTGGTTAAAATATATATACTTGAATTCCAAAAATCAAACCGGTATTTTTCAAAAAGAAAACTCTTTTGTATTTTTTCAAAATAAAAATTCTTTTATGAAAACTCATCTAAATCAAGAGTGTGTGTGTAAGATATACTTGAGCAATCCACCAACTATTCTATCCTTTACATTTTATCTAAAAACAAAATCTTATAAAAACAAACCTAGACACAAGTCTTGATCTTGAAGTCTTCACTTGAAGTCTTCTTCTCCTTCTTGACTTGGTCCAAATACGATCCATAGAGCTAGACTCCTCTTGAGTACTTGATGTGGTCTTGATGCACAAGCTCTTGAATCAAATCGTGCTAGCTCCAAAACTTGACTTTAAATCCTTTGTTGAAGCTACGCACCTACTAAGATCTTGATCACAAATCTGAAACTAAATAAACACAAGATCATTGTACTATAACTACATGAGTTGATCATCATCAAAACTAGAGTGATAGGCCTTTGGGCCAACATACACATTCAATCATATCAGATATTTATTTCTGAAATGCTTTTGTTATTAAATATTATGTCGAACACATGTTCTATTACTAAATGGACTGAGAATTATTGTCAGATTGTACATATATTTCTGTACTATTGTTTCATGATCATGAATATTGTTATTTGGATTACTGTTAATTGAATATTCCTGTACTTCTGTTACATAGATTCACCCGAGTATATGACATAGTTGTACCCATATCATCGTTATTGATATGACACTCTTGTTATCTGGACAAGCTGGCAACTGACATAAGATATGCAGAACTAAGTATCACACGGGATAAAGTCTCACGCCACACACGTGGTGGGGGGCACCTTTTGAATTCGGGGGGACCTCTAAAATCCTACGTCTTATGGATCTCATACCTCCTATTATTTTATCTAATAATATAAACACTACTCATGCCCTGTTATCATGATACATGTTATAGACTCTTTTATTGTTCTTCATTTACTGTATAGTTTAAATATAATAAATATAAAAAGGGTTTGAGAAAACTGGATAGTTTACTAGATCTTATCGGGTGGATGTTCTTGAATCCATATTAGTCTTACTGCAGAGGATGTGGTAGTGTTGGCTACCGCTTATTATAACTCATTAAGCTTCCTATTTTCTGTTTTCTGTTTCGCCTTAACGGGCTGGCCTTGGTCTTAGCAGCCAAGGGATTGTTTAAGACCATATCGGACACAAGTTTTATTACTAAATGTGCATCATTTTTGGACGGCGACCTAGCAACTCTTTCTCACTTTTCACTACACCTGGACTCTGATGCAGCGCGTTGCTCAGTAGGAAACGCCCCAACGAAATTTAGTTTTTGGTTCATATTCATAATATGTGACAATATTTTATATTGGCTGTCACATGCCTACCACAACCCTTCTCCTTTATCCTGACTTGGGACAGACAGTGAACGGTGCACTGGCGGAGTTAGGGAAGGTTCTAACATAACATATTTTTTTAATATAATATATATATCTTTTTCTTTTAAAACTTTTTTGAAAAGAGAAACAATATTTGATCTATTTTTTGTAAGAAATTAAGTTAATTTTAAGGAATAGGAAAATCATAGTTAGGATTCTTATACTGGTCAAAATAAGATTATTTGTTTGATTTCTATGGTTTAGGAAGAAAAATTGAAAAAGTAATTCAGTCTTGATTTTTAATTTAGTGAAATATAGGGTCTCAAGACAAAGATTCTTATGCCTTATAAAAAAGAAAAAGAAAAAATATACATTAAAAATCCACTAATTAAGCTGGGTATTTGTGCCTCACATAGCATAAGTATTTACGCCTAAAAGTGGTCATATTGTAAATAAAAACTCTTAGTTTTGTGGCCTTATTTGCTCGAGGCCTTAAAGTCTTTGGGGTGCTTTCTCACCTGTTGCCCTCAGGTCGTCTGGTTTGGGAGTCATCGACTTAAGACTCGTTACCTGGGCAAATTAGAAAGTCTAATAGAACTAAGGCATATTACTGCCAAATGATATGTAAAATAAGGCATAAAAGTTAGATTTGAAGAATCTCGAGTCAAATATTCACAGTCACAAAGATGCATATGACTTAAGATAAAATAATGGAATAGATGAGAAATACATTTTGAATCCTTACCTTGATTGATAATAAGTTTTTGCATAGACACTAAGTTTAGGAATGAATGGTTTTGATAATCCTAAAACTTATAGATTGATTAATTCTTGCAAAAACACTTCAAATATTTTCTCTTCTCTTCAAAATGCGTTTTCGAAAATAATAACACTTTATTTTTTTCTTCTTTTATGGGTTTTGTGGGTATAATTCAATGAAAATCCTCACGAGACAAAACTCGTCCTCTAGGGGTAACCTAGAGGTTTAAAACATGTGCTAAGTGTAACTGTGATTCCTACGAAAGTAAGTTAGATTAAATTTTCTCTATTTTGCTTTTTATTTATTTTGCTCGAGGTCGAACAAAAGACAGGTGTGGGGGTGTGATCATTGATATTGCATATTTGTTATTAGATTCTTATATTTATTTTATAATAAACTCTACTTTTTAATATTAATTTTGTCCAAATGATGTGCAAGCTTTTACTAATTGAAATGGAAAAGAAACGAGCCCAAAAGCCTACTTAAATTCTGATTTAATTGAGTTTAAATTAAATTAAGATTGGCACAGAAGATTTAAAGGGATAAGTACAGATCATAGCAAATCAGAGAAGATAACACCAAATAAAAACTGGTTAAATTCAGATTTCTATAGATCTATTTGGTTAGCTGAAGATCCACAGAGATATCGCCAAATTCAGAGCACACAACTGAAAATCCAATTAAAGATAAAAGCATTATCAAAAATCAAAGGACTACAGCGACCCGGATCTAGCCAATGGCTAGATCTTGGCCGCGAAAAGGCGGCCAAAGCCGCATTTTCCGCGGCTTGATAGCTTCAGTTGGGGAGCGTTTGCTCCCCTTTTTTCGTACGCTCTCCCTTATTCAATTTCTTCTATAAATATCTGCATTGCTGAAGGCAAAAGGACACCACTCCAGCAAAGAGTTTAGAATTAGGCTTTTTGTTAAGTTTAACTTAGGTTTATGTTTTTCTTTATGTAATTTTCTGTTTTCTTTATAGCTTAGGTTAGAGAAGAGATTCATAAGGAAAGGAGAGGAAGATTTGTATTGAGAGTGACACCGATGTAAAACTTCTTCTTCTTTTATCATTTTTCAATTTAATCAAAAGCTTTTTCTTTTTATTTTTGCTTTAATTGCCTCTTCTGTGACCTGTAATCCAAGTGAATCCTATTACCTCGAATCTGTCTTAGTTTTGCAAGTGTCATGATGGCTTATGGTGATGGATATTTGTTTCTAATTGTGTAATAGTTTAGTATTCTTTTCTGTTTGTATTTTTATTTAGTTAGACCAATTTGGAGTAAAAAAGATCCTATATATCATGTTGTGATTGTCTTCAAGCCAAGGGAAGTCGTTGCAATTGATCCAAGATAAGCAAGCGCCAAAGAGATGGGTAAGTTTTCTTAGTTTTGTTTCTTTCTTTCTCAGTTTAGAAACACCTTTACATTAATATCTTTCTTTATTTCTCTTTTCATTTTTCTAAATTAGTTATCTTTTTAATTGAAATGTAACCATCTCTTATTCTATCAACTTCTTCTTTTAACATTAACACTTTCCTTTTCCTTTTAAAAAATAAAGAAGAAATCCTTAACTGATATTAGTAACTTAGAAAGAACTTGCTTAAATGCTTCTATCGCAGTCTCTCCTTGTGGATAACGACCTGCATAGCCACTTGCTATGGGGTAGTATTGAGTAACCTAACACTCTCTATTCTCATTTCTAAATTTTACATTTTTTTGCAGTTTCAGATTCAATCATGTATTCTATAATATAATCAGAAGTCTATAAGGAAACCTAGAGGGGGGGTGAATAGGTGTACGGCTAATCTAATAAACAAAATGTGAAAATTAAAACTTAAATAGCAACACACTTAGTGTAACCAACGAGTGTAGCCGAATTTCCCGTAAAGGGCTCTGGACTAACTCCTCTTGATTCCTCTGAATAAGAGTTGAGGTGCTATATGAAGCTCTCGTGGTTAAACACAAGTGAGGCACACACAAACAAGCCAAGCATATAATATATGAATGTGCAATATGAAATGATGCAAGGTACAATGTAAAAGAGAGAGAGTTAGAGTCAATGGATCAAACGCAAACACACGGATATGTTTCGAGGTTCGAGCACACAGCTCTACGTCCCCGCCTTCACACAGAAGGATTTTCACTAACTTGTCCACACAGGACTCCCACACAGGAAACTTCCACTGAGGATTTGGGGCAAATACAATCAGGAGTACACAACTCCTCTCTCAACCGAATACAACCTCTCACTAGAGGCAATGCAATACCAACACAAATACCACCTCACACAAGTGGGGTAGGCACTTAGCCAATACAAATCAATCACCTCACACTTGAGGGATTCCAACACAAACTCCACTTCTCACTAGAGGGAGCTAAACACAATCTCCACCTCTCACTAAAGGGAGCCAACCACCACTCCAAAATCAACCTCTACAAAAGAGGGATACCACAAATTAGGAGGGTAACAACTAGGTGGTCTATCTCAACCACAAACAACTTCTTTTCTCACAAAACAAAGATCCTAATAGATAGGATAGAATGATATGGCTCAAGTGTGGAAAACAAAGAGTTTGAAAATCAAAAACTCAAAGAAAAACTTCTTGGGAAAACTTCTAGAGAGATAAAAAAATGTAGATAAAAAACAATCCCAAAAGACTTTTCTTTTCTTGATTTTTCCAACCCCTTTTAAAACAAAGTAAAGATCAAATCTTTAAAGCTCTAAAACTCTTTTTGAAACTTTTAATAAAACACTAGAGAGTAAGAAATTTTTTGGCTCTTGAAATTCTGTCCAAAACAGCCCACAAAACCCAATATATAGGCTAGAAAAGAAATTAGCCGTTGGGGTCCAGTCAGCAGCCTGGACGGCTGTCGGTCGACCGGCCCGGTCGACCGCTAACGGTCAAATTTCTGACCGTTGGGGCAGCGGTCGACCGGCCCGGTCGACCGTGGCCTGGAACAGAGAGCAGAGCTCTCTGCCGGTCGACCGGGTCGATCGACCGGGGCTTTCCATAGAGCAGAAGCTCTCTGGCGGTAGACCGGGTCGGTCGACCGGCCCGCCTGCCAAACTGGCGTGCACGTTCTGTGCACGTCGGTCAATCGACTTGGTCGACTGACTCCTAACTCGGTCGACCGGCAGAAGCCAGAACAGGGATTTATAGGTTATGAAAACTTGGCTTTTAATTGTCAAATAAATCCCATAAAAATCTCTAAAATCTACAAAAATAGTTTCATTATAATACTATGATATACAAACATGTGTGAAAAAATTCAACACATATTTCAAACTATTTGAACCATTTTTGTGTTATGAAAATTTTACCGAAAACCAAGTTACGTATTTTCCAAAACTAGGATTTTTGAAATGGAAAATCGTTTTGTCCAAAACTCATCCAAATACAAAAACATGATATAGAAACAACATTTAAGCATATAGTATATGGATAGAATCCAATATACATGAAATATATATATATATATATATCACTATTTTTGACAATAAATTCAAAAATAGGTTTTGTTAAAATACAAAACTCCAAATACATGAATAGGCATATCAAAATAAGTTTGTCTAAGTATATGATGCATACATATATATATATATATATCAAATCTAATATACATTAAACCATGTAAACTTGTTTTGAATCTATCTATTCATGAAAATCAAGATCGGTTAAACCAAAAAACTGAAAACCAAAACATGAAACTTAAACAAGTGTGTGTTGTGAACTTGAGCATATCATACTATCTAACTTTAACAATGGATCTAAACATAAACTAAACACTATGCCGAAGTCTTCTTGTAGAGCTCCGTCTCCAAGTCGACTCGATCCAAACGTGATCCACCGAGCTTGACTCCAACGAGTGCTAGATATGAACTTTGACGCTCGGGCTCTTGAATCACCATGTGAAAGAGCATTAGTTGGAGCTTTCACACACTAATATCTTAGTAAAATATCTGAAACTAAACATCACAAGATTATTAGTAAATTATAACTACATAAGTTAATCATCATCAAAACTAGAGTGGAAGGCCTCTGGGCCAACAATCTCCCCCTTTTTGATGATGACAAAACTCATGGAGTTATATACGCATGAATTAAAATTAAGCTTCAAAGAAGCTCCCCCTTAACTCATGCATAGCAATAAAAAATAAGATATTTATTGAAGCACATAATACTAAACAAATGTATGCATCAACTAGGAGAGAGAAACATGCATAAATCAAACATATGTTTTAAAAACCTTCTACCCTTTTTTGTTTAAACTCAATATATGCAAAAACACAAATATGCATATATAAACTCAAAATCTTTCTCCCCCTTTTTGTCAATCATCAACAAAGGGATTGAAGAAAACAATAAAATAATGTTCTCCCCCTTTTTGTCTTAAACAACAAGAATATCAATAAGGGGTCAAATCAAAAACAAAACATTATGATAATAAATGGAAAAAATATATCAATTGAGTGCATCATGATATCATTTACAATAAATAAAACAAAACATACCAATTGAAGGTACATAAAATAAATGTTTTAATATAAATTTAAATACCAATTGATACCAATTGTAAGTAAATACCAATTAAATACCAATTGTAAGTAAATAAATCATTTTGAGCATAAAGTGTGGGAGTAAAATAACAAAACCAATTGAAAGGTGAAATATCAATTTTCTCCCCCTTTAAGAAATACCAAATAAAATGATGCATAAGCTTGTATATGATACCAATTGAAAAAAATTCAATGATACCAATTGGAAACACAATAAGATCAAGTATATAACTCATATTACTTACCACCCATTTCATGCACATGTTTAAAAAAGATTTTCAATAATAAACATACAAGGCATGGTCGCCCAACCAACCGCCCTTAGAATGGAAAGGGTTTTCAAAAATATGTTTGAAAATAGTTTAGCATAATTGAAAACTCTTCCAAAATGAAGAATATGAACTAATTATATGAAAAATTTGTAAACTAGTACGAAATCCTTCAAGTAAGGAATAAAATAATAAATATCCCATAAAACATGAAAATCACTAAACCAATGTCACACAAAATCTATATACCACATATAATGCTCATGAAAATAAAATCATGAAAAGACATCAAGTAATATGCGTGTACAAGTTGTGAAAGACAAGTCATGGAAATAGGCAATTAAGCTCAATATGAAATTCCCTAAAAAAACATGAAAATCATCAAAACTAGAATCCTTCAAGGTATATGTATGTCATGTACAAACTAAAACATATATACATATCTAAACGTAAACGAGTCCACAAAAATATATGCATGAAGGCAAGTGGCTCAAGGATGTATATGTATAGCTAATAGTTTAGACAAAATAGACATATACATGAAGTTAAACATTCACATGAAAACATGTACAAAATGGGAGTACAAGTTAAATGTATGAATCATCAAAATTAGGTATACTAGTACATCTAATGAGTACAAATGAGCGTTCAAGCACAAACATATAATGATCTATTTGTGGCTCACTAGTTGTACAAGAATATATCCAAGTTTTAATGAAAACTAACATTTAAACATGTAATCAAAACATGAAGCATAGAAATCAAAACAAAACTCATATGATCATTATATAAATGAACATGCATTAGATCTATGATATACATATTAGCTAAATAAATGTGAGAACACAAAATAAGGGTCCATATAAATATGGGTGTCTCAAATATTAATCATGCATATCACAAGTCTAATAATCATGTCATTTAACATACTAATCATGAAACATCAAAACATGCTAAAAATGAATAATATGAAAGCATGCAAACATAAATGAGGAGTGAGAGATTGTTACCAAAACCATAAGGGCAACACTCCATGTCTCCAAAACAAGGTGGTCCTCCCACCAAACTTCCCTTGAAAGTGATGCATCCAAATTGTCCTCATAAAGCTCGGAACGCATCCACTTCAAGGCACCATTACTCTCACGTCATGTGAGAGCCCACACCTACATCAAATAACATGGGGGTGGTCTTTGGTACCCACACTCTTTTGAGTCCATGGGGGTTAGCTCCTTTCCTAACCCAAACAAATTTAGTTGCTAAATTTACATCATGTATCTTATCATAGCAAAATTTAGTAAGGTGGCCCTTACGTCCACAATGTGTACATGTGTACACATGAGCATACATAGTGTTGTGTACATGAACGTGTGAAGCATGTGTATGTTGTGGTTTGTGCGCATGCAAAGATGGAACTTGTTTCTTTCGAAACATAGATTCCAAACTTGTATGGTTTATGGCACATTGGCTCAAAGTGGAGCCCAAACAATTCACAATCTTCTTTAACAAATAAATATCATTATCAATCCTAGAAGAAGGTGCATGCAATAGTTAAGTTAGGTGAAACTACACTAGCATGGCATACATGTGTGTCTAAATCATTTTTCAAAGAAATGTTCTTCTTTAAACAATCTTCCAATTCTTTTGAAATCAAATTAATTTTGTTTTTCAAAGAGACATTTTCTTTTAAAGTAAACTCAAGTTTTAAAGACAAAGTTTCATTTTTCTTCAAAATATCATTACAATCATTTTTATTTTTTAAAAATTCATTTTCTTTTAGGACAAGATCTAGTTGGAATTTAAGTGAGTCACGTTCACTTGAAATCTCTTTCTTCTCTTGCAAAATCAAATCTAATTTCGAACACAAATCCTTATTTTCTTCTTTTAGTTCAAAACTCTTCTTTTTCAAAAGATTATATTTTTCTAGCAATTTTTCACAAACAATTTAAAGTTCTTCATTCAAAGCATTTGGATCAACATAATCATTACTAAAGAACTAGCATCATCATCATCTAATTGAGATTCCGAATATACCTCAAGGGAGTCATTCCCTTGGACCATGTAACATTGTTGCTCGGATTCTCCACTAAATTCATCCTCTATTTGGATTGGCAATTGAAGCTTGGAGGAGGTCGACGTGTTCCATACTGCAAAGGCGGAATCACAATTAGAAACTAAGCATAAATATTCTTTATTAAGCGTGCTTCTAAGTGCCTCAAGGGCTTGTGCATTGGCCTCTATATGCTTTCTATTACCATGATAGGATTTCTTGATAGCGGCAAGGAAACATGCAAGCCTAGGGTTTTTAGATCATGGACATCCTAAATTTTCACATGTCAATGTTGGAGATATCAAACATAGGAGGTGATAAGCAATCCATGAGTGTGTGTAAACAATATAAGTGTGTAAATGCAAATGTAGATTAGCGAAATTAAGATCACACTCTTAGGTGGTTAAACCTAATATCAATAGCCTAGCCTCTGATACCAACTGTAAGGACACCTAGAGGGGTGAATAGGTGTACGGCTAATCTAATGAACAAAATGCAGAAATTAAAACTTAATAGCAACACACTTAGTGTAACCAACGAGTGTAGCCGAATTCCGGTGAAGGGCTCTGGACTAACTCCTCTTGATTCCTCTAAATAAGAGTTGAGGTGCTATATGAAGCTCTCGTGGTTAAACACAAGTGAGGCACACACAAACAAGTCAAGCATATAATATATGAATGTGCAATATGAAATGATGCAAGGTATAATTTAAAAGAGAGAGTTAGAGTCAATGGATCAAACACAAACACACGGATATATTTCGAGGTTCGAGCACACAGCTCTACGTCCCCGCCTTCACACAGAAGGATTTCCACTAACTTGTCCACACAGGACTCCCACACAAGGAACTTCCACTGAGGATTTGGGGCAAATACAATCGGGAGTACACAACTCCTCTCTCAACCGAATACAACCTCTCACTAGAGGCAATGCATAACCAACACAATACCACCTCACACAAGAGGGGTAGGCACTTAGCCAATACAAATCAATCACCTCACACTTGAGGGATTCCAACACAAACTCCACTTCTCACTAGAGGGAGCTAAACACAATCTCCACCTCTCACTAGAGGGAGCCAACCACCACTCCAAATTAACCTCTACACAAGAGGGATACCACAAATTAGGAGGGTAACAACTAGGTGTCTATCTCAACCACAAATAACTTCTTTTCCCACAAAATAAAGATCCTAATAGATAAGATAGAATGATATGGCTCAAGTGTGGAAAACAAAGAGTTTGGAAATCAAAAACTCAAAGAAAAACTTCTTGGAAAAACTTCTAGAAAGATAAAAAAATGTAGATCAAAAACAATCCCAAAGACTTTTCTTTTCTTGATTTTTTTCAACCCCTTTTAAACAAAGTAAAGATTAAATCTTTAAAGCTCTAAAACTCTTTTTGAAACTTGTAATAAAACACTAGACAGTAGGAAATTTTTTGGCTTTTGAAATTCTGTCCAAAACAGCCCACAAAACCCAAATATATAGGCTAGAAAAGAAACTAGCCGTTGGGGTCCAGTCAGCAGCTTGGATGGCTGTCGGTCGACCGGCCTTATCGACCGCCAACGGTCAAATTTCTGACCGTTGGGGTAGCGGTCGACCGGCCCGGTCGACCGTGGCCTGGAACAGAGAGCAAGCTCTCTGCCGGTCGACCGGGTCGGTCGACCGGGGCTTTCCAGAGAGCAAAAGCTCTCTGGCGGTCGACCGGCCCTCCAGCCAAACTGGCGTGCACGTTCTGTGCACGTCGGTCGACCGACTCGGTCGACCGACTCCTAGCTCGGTCGACCGGTCCGGTCGACCGGCGGAAGCCAGAACAGGGATTTATAGGTTATGAAACTTGGCTTTTAATTATCAAATAAATCCCATAAAAATCTCTAAAAATCCACAAAAATAGTTTCATTATAATACTATGATATACAAACATGTGTGAAAAAATCAACACATATTTCAAACTATTTGAACCATTTTTGTGTTATGAAATTTTATCGAAAACCAAATTACGTATTTTCCAAAACTAGGATTTTTGAAATGGAAAATCGTTTTGTCCAAAACTCATCTAAATAAAAAAACATGATATAGAAACAACATTTAAGCATATAGTATATGGATAGAATCCAATATACATGAAATATATATATATCACTGTTTTTGACAATAAATCAAAAATAGGTTTTGTTAAAATACAAAACTCCAAATACATGAATAGGCATATCAAAATAAGTTTGTCTAAGTATATAAAGCATACATGTATATAGATCAAATCTAATATACATTAAACCATGAAAACTTGTTTTGAATCTATCTATTCATGAAAATCAAGATCGGTTAAACCAAAAAACCGAAAACCAAAACATGAAACTTAAACAAGTGTGTGTGTTGTGAACTTGAGCATATCATACTATCTAACTTTAACAATGGATCTAAACATAAACTAAACACTGTACCGAAGTCTTCTTGTAGAGCTCCGTCTCCAAGTCGACTCGATCCAAACGTGATCCACCGAGCTTGACTCCAACGAGTGCTAGATATGAACTTTGACGTTCGGGCTCTTGAATCACCATGTGAAAGAGAATTAGTTGGAGCTTTCACACACTAATATCTTGGTAAAATATCTGAAACTAAACATCACAAGATTATTTGTAAATTATAACTACATGAGTTAATCATCATCAAAACTAGAGTGGAAAGCCTCTGGGCCAACAAAGTCATATCAAGCTTTTTCCTCATCATAGTCAGAATCGCATTGCACACAAAAGATGTAGTTGCTTTATGGTGATTAGATCTTAATGAAGCTGGCTACATGCATGCTCTTCTGCATAAGATCTAATCTTGAAGTATCCACCTAAATTATTGGGATAGAGGCATGCAATCTCGACGAGCATACATCTCTTGAAACATTGTTACCCTCTCTAATGGAAGCATAAATTGTTGTTTAATAAGATTTGTTAGTGTTCATAAATGTGAATGACATTTTACATTTAATGGACCACTCGATAATTACTTGCAGTATTTAGCTGTAACACCAAGATTATTTAATCCTAAATTAAAATTTTAATTATTCAATTATGTGAATATAAAGAATGATTAGAGATGATAATTCAATTACTTAGTTAGTGAATAATTAATTATGTTTAAGCTTTAGTGTATTTTAATGTATATGTAGGGTGAGAAAGTACACACACATATATATTATATATTATATAAATGGATGAATGAAGAGAAAGAGAGTTTTAGACTCTTGTTTTTAAGTAAGAAAAAATCTTAAAAAATCTCACCATTCATATTTATCTCTCTCTCATGTTAATAGTCATCCCAAATTCAAACCCCCCCCCATCTCTCATTTTTCCCAAATGATGACCCCTAAAATCTTCTCTTTCCTTCACAATTCCTCTTCAAATAATTCTTTTCTTTACTTCACTTTCTCTTATTTTCTTTCTTTTCTTTCTTTTTCTCTTCTTTTTCTTCTCAATTTGGAATTGGTTAGGACCCAAGGTGACTCAAGCTCGACTCGAGGTGAACCTGAGCTTGACCTGATCTCGGCCGAGCTTGGATCCGTGAGGAGCTGGGGGTGTGAGCAAGAAGAAGAGACAAAGTGGGGGAGGTTATTTTGGTGGTTCATTAATTACAAAAAATAATCACCTTTAGGGTGTACGTGCAAGAAGAAGAGAGAATTGGGGAGGGTGTTTAGTGGTTGATTAATTACTATATTAATCACTCTTAGAGGTAAACTAACACCTTTTGCCCTTTTTATTAATTTTTTATTAATAATTATATGCAAACCCTAATTTTTTATCTATATATATAATTAAATAGGAACTGCCACAGCAACTGCGTGAGTTTTGTCGCTATCGAAAAAATCATGGAATCAAGAGTGTGTAAAGTTTTTCCCTTGTTCTTGCTTAATTTACGTAGTTAGATTTAGTAATTTTGTTTCCCACATCTTTTTGGAAACTTGATTAATTCTAGTATTAATTGTGGAAGCTAACTAATTATAATATTAATTGAGTATATCTTGAAAATCATGATATAAATTATGCAAACTTGTTAATCATGATATCGAAAAACCCTCAGCTTGTTTCACGGTCTACATTCTCAAATTGATGCAAATTATATAGCTCGATATATGTGCGTGTGTAGTGGTTAGTTTCTGACCTCTAAAATCTCGACACGTGTCCATTGAGCCCATGTTGATCATGCGATGCGTGGCTTTATCAAAAATCTCCAGAGGAGTCCTGATCCCGTTCAAACTCCGAACAGATGAAATGGTTAGAAAAACAAGGATAAAGTCGGTTATGAGCACCCTTACCTCCAAGTCAAATTTGTACTTGAATATGGTTGTTACCCTTCGGGAACAGATCAACCACATTGACAGCTAGGCGAAGGCCACGGGAGGAAGACGAACACTTCTCTTTCAATTTAAATGGGGACGTTCAGCTCTAATCGCCTTCATGATAAACAATTAAGATAGGATAAGATATTCAGTTAGATGAGAATCTTGTAACCATATCTAAAGAAAGCCACATGTATAAATAGACTCCTTCAAACGAGAAGGAGCACAATCAATTAATCTCAAAAATTCTAACACTAGAGATCAGGCGGCCACTATTGTAAGCTTCATCAAATTATAGTAGAACTCTCTCCGTGATTTTTCCTTTCGGGTTTTCACGTAAATCTCTGTGTGTCCTCTGATTTGTTCTCTGCAGTTTATTCTTTAATTTCTTACAAATTGGTGCGTGGATAACTCCTCTTGGAATTACCTACCGCAATATATATATACACATAAATTGATCGAGATTGTGGTGAAAATTGTGTCACTGGAGAAGATTTGAAATAATGTATCGATGTCGGTAAATAAAGAATCATGAGTCTATTACCGATTCGTTCGTGAACTGAAACTTTGAAAAGTAGAATTGAATATATTAATAAACACAAATGGGAAAGTGTATATAAAAATAATTTTGGTGATATATATATATATATATATATATATATAATATATATATATATATTATATATATATATATATATATAAAAGCAACCATGGGTGTGGATTATGGAAACTAAATCCATAAATCAGAAAAAATGCAAACTTGACTAATTGTTGATAAAATATGCTAAATGATGTATTGCTACGATATACATGTGTGCATTACATAGCATGGAGGAAGGTTGACAGATGAAAAAGATGGGAAAGTTATATGCGTGCGTGTGCGTATATTCGTATATGCATTGTGCATGTGTACTTGAATATATATACACACACTTGTATCATTCTGGAAGGATTCGATGCTGAATCTTTCCCACTCAAATACAATCTTACAATATCAGAATGCAAGATCCACTTTGTTGAAGTTGATTTATATTATTTTAAATAACTAAAAATCAAAAATCAAGAATTTGTATGTCTAAAAATGTACAAAAAAGCAATATATTATTTTCACTTGTTCATATTCTGCCTGCTTAATGGATGAGTAAAAAGTATTCAAAATATATGATGTTTTTACTTTTAATTACTTGAAATAGTGTATTTCAACTTCAACAGAATGAATCTTACATTCAGATGTTGTAGGATTGGACGAATACTTTCAGAAAGGCACAAGTCTATCTACGACAGGAGAGCGTGTATACGAGAGTATATATAAAAATAGGGAAAGAAGCGGTAAAAGAGGCGGGAACTTTTGCGTCTCCCCTCCTCCTTCTTGACTGGTGATTTCGGTGGCCCAAGGCAAGCATCCGACAAATCTCATGACTCTGAAAAATGGTAATCAGCTCTCCTGTGACCGGGATGATGACAGGGTGGGATGGATTAGAGCGGAGAGGCGTAGCTCTCCATCTCAAGCCAAGTCGTAGCTACCAAACCCAAATCAAGGTTTCCATGCACGAAGCATAAAATCTTTTGGGAGCCAAAGCTTTTATGGAGTGCAACATCCACCATGAGGAGGGCAGAAAACAATCAGCTCTAACTTCATACCTCAAGGTGAAGGGCCTCACCGTATGAAATTTGTTTCTAGTTTCCATCCCTACATCATGGAAAGAAGTTTGTTTTATGGGGAGAAATTTAGTAGGTAATAGTAAATTAAGTTTTGTTGATCACTAAGGAGGGGACAACTTTTGCTAAATTAAGCAAACAGAGATAGAGGAGAAAAACAGAGACAGAGGAGAATGTAAATAGATGGGAGTATACTTTGGTAGGATATGTATTGGGGGGAAAAACCATACTACATGTTGGGATTTGGGTCTCGGCTAGACGTGGGGATGGTCTTAGGTATATACAGATTTAGACAACTCCACCTAGAAGGCTAGTCTTTTGGGATGGTGCCTCAAGTCCTTCAAATGATATCAGAGTCATGCCCTGAACTTGGTCGTATGTGTGGATGATGTTCGACGATATAAATCCCACAAACTTAGTCATATGTGTTGGTGATTTTCGACGATGTAGATCCCACAATGGCGCAAAAGCGCCACGCAGTGAAGAGTTGGATCTCGATGGAGCATTTGATCTTCGTGTGGGGGATTCAGTCAAGGGAGAATGGTTTTTTCTTTTTTAAATTCGAGAGTAAAGATGAATGTAAAAGAATCCTCCAGTCTGCGCCATGCTTGTTTGATGGCCGTCTAATTATCCTAAAACAATGGTCCCCAGACACGGGATTAGAGAGGGAGCTGTGCCATGCTAGTTTGAAGACCGGAGTACCGAACTCCACTAATCCAACCAATACAACCTCCACTGAGGCAACACAAATACCACCTCACACAAGAGGGTAGGCCCTTAGCCAAACAACCACAACCTCAATCTCTACCAAAGAGGGAGCTAACCACAACCCAAATCAACCTCTACCAAAGAGGGATACAACAAGAAAGGGTTTACAACTTGGTGGTTTCCTCAACACAAACAATTTTCCCACAATAAATGATCCTATAGAATAGGATAGGAGATATAGCTCAAGTGTGAAAAATTAAGAGTTTGGAAACAAAAACACAAAGAAAAGTACTTGGGAAAACAACTTGTATTTGATAGAAATGAAGAACTAAGCAAATATCCCAAATCCAAATTTTCTTTGATTTTTTCAAATCTTAAAAACAAAACAAAGATAGATCTTTTGAAGCTCTAAAACACTTTTGAAATCTTGTATAAACACTTAAGAAAGTAGGAAATTTTCTCTTTCAAAAACCTTAGCCAAAACCCTAAACAAATGGGGTTTAAATAGGCCTCCAAAGAAACTAGCCATTGGGCTGATCTGTTAGCCTTGGCGGCTGGCGGTCGACCGCCCGGTCGACCGCCAACGGTCAAATTTTGACCGTTGGAGGCTAGCGGTCGACCGCCCGGTCGACCGTCCCAATCCAGAGAGCAAATTCTCTTTGGTCGATCGACCGCTCGGTCGACCGCCCATGCCTTACGGTCGACAGGTCAGTCGACCGCCCCCACCCGAGAGTGGGGTGCTTGCAGTCGGTCGACCGCTTCGGTCGACCGGCCCAAGTGGCTGGCCAAGCGTGCACGTTTTGTGCACGTCAGTCGACCGGTCCGGTCGACCGACTCTGGATCCGGTCGACCGCCAGAGCCTGGCAGGCTGCTATTTGGGACAGAAACTTAGGTTTTAATAATTCTAAAAAATCCCATAAAACTTCTAAAAATTTACAAAAATAGTTTTATCATAATAGATTGATATACAAACTTGTGTGAAAATTTTCAACACAAATTTCAAACTTTTTGAACCATTTTTGTGACTTACAAATTTTGCCAAAATCAAAATCCGTATTTTTCCAAACTTAGATTTTTCAATAGGAAATCCGATTTTTCCAAAACTCATCTAAATACAAAAACATGATATTTAAACACTTTTAGGCATGTTGCATATTGACATAAGTCTAATATACATGAAATAGATATATATCCTATTTTTGACTTTAATTCCAAAAATATGTTTTTGTTAAAAATACCAAATACCAAAACTCATGAATAGGCATATCAAAATAAGTTTGTCTAAGATATGAAGCATGCATGTATATAGAGCATATATAATATACATTAAACCATGTAAACTTGTATTGATATCTATCTATTCATGGAAATCAATATCGGTTATACCAAAAAACGGAAAACCAATATCCAAAACATAAAACGTTGTGTGTTGTGAACTTGAGCATATCACACTATTCTAATCTTTACAAATGGATCTAAAAATAATCTAAACTAGGTACCGATGTCTACTTGACGAACTCCGTCTTCAAGTCGGCTCGATCCAACCGTGATCCACCGAGCTTGACTCCAACGAGTGCTATATATGATCTTGATGCTCGGGCTCTAGAATCACCATGTAAAAGGCTTCAAAACTCCTTTGTTGAAGCTAATCACCTACTAATATCTTGATTAAAGATCTGAAACTAAACATCACAAGATTATTAGTAAACATAACTATATGAGTTAATCATCATCAAAACTAGAGTGGAAGGCCTCTGGGCCAACAATCTCCCCCTTTTTGATGATGACAACAAAACTCATGGAGTTATATATGTATGGATTAAAGTTAAGCTTCAAAGAAGCTCCCCCTTAACTCATGCATAGCAATAAACAATAAATTATGCAATGAAGGCTCATAAACATGAATGCAAATACAAGGAGATAAATATGCCAATCAAGCATAAAACTCATCAAATACTTTTTCTCCTATTTGCAAAACAAAACGTATATGCATAAACATAAATACTTTTCCCCCTTTATGGATAAAGTAAGGAAAACATGCATATATATCAAATACTTCTCCCCTTTTTTGTCAATCATCAACAAGGGGTTAAAGTAAAAACAAAATGTTCTCCCCCTTTTTGTCAAAAGCAAAAATCAACAAAGGGTGACATAAAACAAATCAATAAAGGATATATGCGATATACATTCATTAAGAGGAAGACGCTAAGTTAACTTTCCAACATATATGCATTACATGAAGGAGGGATGACAAGCCCTAATTCACATAACGCATAATATACAATGCATAAGAGGAGATGTGAAGCTCCCCCTACACACTTGTATCGCATAAAGAAGAGTTGTCAAGCTCCTCAATATAAGATACACTCAACATGAATCTATATGTAGAAGAGATGTTAAGCTCCCCTTGCATATAGGCAATACAAATCAAAACATTTTATGATACCAATTGAAAGAAAAAAAATATATATCTTTCATTACATGATACCAAATGAAAGTAAACAAATAACATCTTGATACCAATTGTAAGGTATTTTTCTTTATAAGCATATGATATCAAATTAAAAATCAATATTAATTTTTCAATCATTTTTCATCATAAATGATTGGAACGAGAAATAGTTATTAAAAATAGTTAAGAGTTAGAAGTTCTTAGTCTCGTTTCAATTCTATCCGCTGCAACAAGGGCCAAAGGGGGTCAATCCACAGGGAAGGATGCGATGAAAGCGTTTCGGACGATTTCTCTGTATTACACTTAGAACAAAACAAAAAAGAGAGATTGATTAGATTTGAGTGATTTGAGATATGTAGTTCCCTAATCTTCTACCACAACCCATACTGCAAGTCTCAAAGAGTGAATATCATCTTGAAACAAGTAACATCCATCATAGGTTATTAATAGAAATTCAAGCAAGATAAATAACATTGGAACCCTAACTAGTGTGCACTACTAAAGATTCAACAGTTGTTCAACCTAACTTCTAAGTATAGCATAAGAGAAGGTTTAACTTAAAGTTATGCTATCAAAGTTCTTAAATATGAATTTATGAAGAATCATTTAAAAGTGTAATCTAAATTAAGAAAACCTATCGTCCATTCATCTTCAAGAAAACTGTTTTAATCCTAGTGTTTCTAAACTGAAGATCAATCAATTCACTTTCTCAACTAAACTAGGGTTGATTGAGAGATTAGCAAACTACAAATTGGATTTAGTTATTCATCTTTTTCATTTTATTTTCATTTTTATTTTTAATGTGAAAAATTGCATGAAAGAGAGAAGAAGACAAATAATCGATCTCAGCAGTAAACAAAATTAAATAACAAAATTTAATAACAAAGAAGAAAAAGGTAACCTTTATTTGAATGTCACTTCCAAATACAGCGCTCATCTCCTTCTCCAAAATATGCTAAAAACGAAATTACAAGAATTTTTGAAAAGAGAAAATCTAAAGAAAAATCCTAAGTTCCCGTCTCTGGATCCCCCCTCTCTGTTGCTCTGTAGGGGTATTTATATGAGATATAGGAAGTAGAGTCCAGTACAACTCCTCCACGAAAGCACGTACCCATTCCTATCCAAACACCCGCGGAAACGCGGCCATCTGGCCCCTGGCCACGCGTTTTCTTACGTGGCCTCCTCTGGTCCGTTCATCTGGGTATCTCCTTCTAGATTCTGCATACCGACTCTTTATCTTGAGATTTCGGGATAACTTGAGAAGCAAGTTATCATAAATCCAAAATTTTTTAAAACGATTTTTATCTTCAAACTCTTCTCCTTTTATCTTTAGCCTTGTCTTGCAAGCAAGGAGGGTTGAGTAGAAGTCCATCTCATCTTATCCTTTTCCTCTTCTTTTAGCAATTAGGAGTTCTATCTTATCCTTCCTTTTCCTCCCTTAGATTTTAAATAAAGAATTTAAAATCCAAGTTTAGATTAGGTTAGATAACGTAGAAACTTCTAAATTACTATAATTTTTTGCATGGGCTTTCTGGGCTTTTGGGCTTCATTCAGGCTTTATTTCTTTATTTTTTTAATTACTCAAGGTCTGCACACATTAAATAATAAAACATTAGTAATAGTGCATAATTAAAAGAATAAATAGGGAAATATGATAGTAAATGTGATAAATATGCACTTTTTACTACCTATCAATAAAGTATGGGAGTGGAATATAAAACCATGGTAAACAAATACCAATTGAAAGATGAAATACGAGTTTTCTCCCCCTTTATGAAATACCAAATAAAACGATGCATAAGCTTGTATTGGTATACCAATTGAAAACTAATCAATTGAAACATGATAGTCACTAAAAATCAAGCTTATCATAATCAAAATTTGTACTTAAAGATATATATAGTAAGCACAAATAAAACATATATATGTATGAAAATTAGATACCAATCGAAATTGATACTATTTGAAGTCTAAGCATACATACATAAAAAAAATATGAGTATACAAGAAATGTCAATATTGATACCAATTGAAAAGATTCAATGATACCAATTGAAACAACAATAATATCAAGTGTATAACTCATAATCCTTTCCACCCATTTCATGCTCATGTTTAAAAGATTTTCAATATTAACACAAGGCATGGTCGCCCAACCAACCGCCCGTAGACGGTAGGGGTTTTCAAAAATAGATTTGAAAAATATAATTTGTTTGAAAACTCTACTATAACGAAGAATATCGCAACTAGTTATATGGAAAAACTTGTAAACTAGTACGAAATCCTTCAAGTAAGGAATAAAACAAAATTATATTTCATGGAAAACATGTAGATCACATGATCATCAAACACTCAAAATCTATATAGCCCATATGATACTCATGAAAACAAAATCATGAGAAAATAATAAGTGAGGTGAGTGTACACGATATATGTGAAACACATTATCATGAAAATATGCAATCAAGCTCAATTGAAATTCCTTTAAACATGAAAATATGAAAATCGTCAAACTAAATTTTCAATAAAATAATTTATACTTCAAGGCATATGTATGTTTTGTACAAAACAAGAAGTATACATACATATCCCTAAACACAATTGAGTCCATGATGAAGATTTGCATGAAAAGCAAATGACTCAAGGGGTATACATGTATATCTTAAGGTTTGGCCAAATAGACATATACATGAAGTGAAAAACACATGATCATAAAACATGTCCAAAATGGGAATATAAGTTTAAAATGCATGAATCATCAAAGTAGACTATACTAGAATATCTAATGGGTACAAATAAGCATTCAAGCACAAACATATAAAAATTTATTTGTGGCCCATTATATGTACAAGTATATATCCTAGTTTTAATGAAAACTAACACTTAAATAAGTAATCAAAACATGAAGCATAAAAACAAAAATCATAAATATCCACATGATCATTATGTATGTGCATATGCATTAGATCTAGGACATACATATTAGTTTAAAACAAAGTGAGAACACAAAGATATAAATCCATATTAAACATGGGTATCTCAAATAACTAACATGTATATCACTAATCTAACTAACATGGCATAATCATAATAATCAATAAACCAAGACGTGCTATAAATCGATGAACATGAAAAACATGCAAACATAAATAAGGAGTAAGAGATCATTACCAAAACCTAGAAGGCAACTCTCCAAGTCTCCAAAACACGGTGATTTTCCCACCAAACTCCCCTTGAAAGTGATGCATCCAAATTGTCCTCATGAAGCTCGGAACGCATCCACCTCAAGGTACTGTCACTCTCACGTCATGCGAGAGCCCACACCTACATCAAATACAATAGGGGTGGTCTTTGGTACCCATACTCTTTTGGGTCCATGGGGTTAGTTCCTTTCCTAACCCAAACAAATTTATTTGCTAAATTTATATCATGAATACGATCATAGCAAAACTTAGCAAGGTGGCCCTTACGTCCACAATGTGTACAAGTGTACACATGAGCATACAACGTGTTACGGATGTGACCGTGAGGAGCATATGTATGCCGTGGATGGTGTGCATGCAAAGATGGAATTTGTTTCTTGCGAAATATGGATTCCAAACGTGTATGACTCAAAACACAATGGCTCAAAGTGGAGCCCAAACAATCCATATTCTTCTTTAAAAGCATTTATATCATTTTTAATTAAAGAAGAAGTGCGGCATGCAATAGGTGAGCTAGGTGAACCTACACTAGCATGGCAAACATGTGTATCTATATCATTTTTCAAAACAGTATTCTTCTTTAAACAAACTTCCAAGTCCTTTGAAATAGAATCAATTTTTATTTTCAAGGATTCATTTTCTTTTACAACAAAACAAGTTTTGAAGTTAAAACTTTATTTTTCTTCAAAACATCATTACAATCATTTCTATTTTTCAAATCTCATTTTCCTTAAGGGCAAGGTCTAGTTAAGATTTAGTGAGTCACATTCACTTGATATCTCTTCCTTCTCTTGTAAAATCAAATCAAGTCTTGAACATAAATCCTTGTTTTCATCTTTTAGTTCAAAACTCTTCTTCTTTAAAAGATTATATTTTTCTAAAGTTTTTCACAAACAATAGAAAGTTCTTCATTCAAGGCATTGGCATCAATATTTTTTCATCATGTGAAGAACTAGCATCATCACTATCTAATTGAGTTTCCGAGTATACCTCAAGGGAGTCATTCCCTTGGACCATATAGCATTGTTGCTCGGATTCTCCACTAGATTCATCCTCCGTTTGGATTGGCAATTGAAGCTTGGAGGTGGTCAACGTGTTCCACACTGCAAAGGCGGAATCACAGTTAGAAACAAGCATAAGATATTCTTTAGAAAGCGTGCTTCTAAGAGCCTCAAGGGCTTGTGCATTGGCCCCTATATGATTGCGATTATCAAGATAGCATTTCTTGGTAGCGGCAAGCAAAACATGCAAGCCTAGGGTTTTCAAATACATGGACATCCTAAATTTTCATGTGTCAATGTTGGAACATCAAACATGGGAGGTGACAAGCAATCCATGAGTGTGTGCAAACAAATATACGTGTGCAAAAACAAATGATAGATTAGCTAACCAAGATCACACTCCTAGGTGGTTAAACCAAATATCAGAGCGTAGGCTCTGATACCAATTGAAAGTACACCTAGAGGGGGGTGAATAGGTGTACCGCTAATCTAATGAGTTAAATGCGGAAATTAAAAACTAATTGCTACAACACTTAGTGCAACCAACGAGTGTAGCCGAATTTCCCGTGAAGGGCTCTAGACTAACTCCTCTTGATTCCTCTGAATAAGAGTTGAGGCGCTATATGAAGCTCTCGTGGTTAAGCACAAGTGAGGCACACAAACACACAAGCATGTATATGATATGACAAAGTAAAGTAATGCACAAATAAAGAGAGAGTTTAGAGTCAATGGATCAAACGCAAACAACAAGATGTGTTTCGAGATTCGAGCACCGAGCTCTACGTCCCCGCCTTCACCGAGATGGATTTCCAATCCACTAGGAGTACCGAACTCCTCTCTCAACCAATACAACCTCCACCGAGGTAATACAAAGGGTCTACCGAAGACCGGAGTACCGAACTCCACCAATCCAACCAATACAACCTCCACCGAGGCAACACAAACACCACCTCACATAAGAGGGGTAGCCCTTAGCCAAACAACCACAACCTCAACCTCTACCAAAGAGGAAGCTAACCACAACCCAAATCAACCTCTACCAAAGAGGGATACAACAAGAAAGGGTTTACAACTTGGTGGTTTCCTCAACCACAAACAATTTTCCCACAAATAAATGATCCTATAGAATAGGATAGGAGATATAGCTCAAGTGTGGAAAACCAAGAGTTTTGAAAACAAAAACACAAAGAAAAGTACTTGGGAAAACAACTTGTATTTGATAGAAATGAAGAACTAAGCAAATATCCCAAATCTAAATTTTCTTTGATTTTTTCAAACCTTAAAAACAAAACAAAGATAGATCTTTTGAAGCTCTAAAACACTTTTGAAATCTTGTATAAACACTTAAGAAAGTAGGAAATTTTCTCTTTCAAAAACCTTAGCCAAAACCCTAAACAATGGGGTTTAGATAGGCCTCCAAAGAAACTAGCCGTTGGGCTGATCTGTTAGCCTTGGCGGCTGGCGGTCGACCGCCCGGTCGACCGCCAACGGTCAAATTTTTGACCGTTGGAGGCTAGCGGTCGACCGCCCGGTCGACCGTCCCAATCCAGAGAGCAAATTCTCTTTGGTCGATCGACCGCTCGGTCGACCGCCCATGCCTTACGGTCGACAGGTCAGTCGACCGCCCCCACCCGAGAGTGGGGTGCTTGCAGTCGGTCGACCGCTCGGTCGACCGGCCCAAGTGGCTGGCCAAGCGTGCACGTTTTGTGCACGTCGGTCGACTGACTCTGGATCCGGTCGACCGCCAGAGCCTGGCAGGCTGCTATTTAGGACAGAAAACTTAGGTTTTAATAATTCTAAAAAATCCCATAAAACTTTTAAAAATCCACAAAAATAGTTTTATCATAATAGATTGATATACAAACTTGTGTGAAAATTTTCAACACAAATTTTAAACTTTTTGAGCCATTTTTGTGACTTACAAATTTTGCCGAAAATCAAAATCCGTATTTTTCCAAACTTAGATTTTTCAATAGGAAATCCGATTTTTCCAAAACTCATCTAAATACAAAAACATGATATTTAAACACTTTTAGGCATGTTGCATATTGACATAAGTCCAATATACATGAAATAGATATATATCTATGTTTTTGACTTTAATTCCAAAAATATGTTTTGTTAAAAATACCAAAACACCAAAACTCATGAATAGGCATATCAAAATAAGTTTGTCTAAGATATGAAGCATGCATGTATATAGAACATATCTAATATACATTAAACCATGTAAACTTATATTGATATCTATCTATTCATGGAAATCAATATCGGTTATACCAAAAAACCGAAAACTAATATCCAAAACATAAACGTGTGTGTGTTGTGAACTTGAGCATATCACACTATTCTAATCTTTACAAATGGATCTAAAACATAATCTAAACTAGGTACCGATGTCTACTTAACGAACTCCGTCTCCAAGTCGGCTCGATCCAAACCGTGATCCACCGAGCTTGACTCCACGAGTGCTATATATGATCTTGATGCTGGGCTCTAGAATCACCATGTGAAGGCTTCAAACTCCTTTGTTGAAGCTAATCACCTACTAATATATTGATTAAAATCTGAAACTAAACATCACAAGATTATTAGTAAACATAACTACATGAGTTAATCATCATCAAACTAGAGTGGAAGGCCTCTGGGCCAACAGTTATATATGCGCGTGTGCGTATATTCGTATGTGCATTGTACATGTGTACTTGAATATACACACACACACACACTTGTGTCATTCTGGAAGGATTCGAGGCCGAATCTTTTCCACTCAAATACAATCCTACGACATCAGAATGCAAGATCCATTTTGTTGAAGTTGATTTATATTATTTTAATAACTAAAAATCAAATTCGAGAATTTATATGTCTAAAGATGTAGATATAAGCAACATGTTATTTTCAGCTGTCCATTTTCAGGCAGCGCATGAGTAAAAAGTATTCAAAATATATGATTTTTAATTTTTAATTATTTAAAATAGTGTAGATCAACTTTAACAGAATGAATTTTGCATTCAGATATTGTAGGGTTCGATTTAAGTGAGAAGTAATCGCAATGAATCCTTTCAAATGACACAAGTCTGCGTGTGAGATTGGAGGAGTATATAGGGGGTGCTTGGTTGCAAGGAAGTGGGCGGAAGTAAGGAAATGAGGAAGTATAATTGCTCACTTCTCTATCTATCCAAATAGCGGAAAAGGAAAAAAAGAAAACCCTTTTTCCTTTTCTCTTTTCTCTTTTACACAACCATTTCCTCACTTCCAGAATGCTACAGTTGATTTTTTGGTCATGTAAATCTCATTTTTAATAAGTTATAGCACAAAACAGTTAATTTTTTGATCATATAAATCTCACTTTGCATTCTAATTACAGTCCATTTTTTATTTTTCTTAATTAATTTTATTTTAATATTATTTTGCGATCAACTTTGTGTCAACTTTTCCACTTTCACTTCCACATTGCCATCCAAACACCGAAAAGACATAACATTTTTCAACCACACTTCCTAACAACATTCAAACACTGAAAAACTTACTAACCAATTCTAAAATTCTAAGGGAACTATTACCACTTCCTCACTTCTTCGATTCCTCACTTCCACCCTTAACCAACAGGCCCATATAAAAAATGGCAGGGAAAGAAGCGGGAACTTCTGCGTCTCCCTCCTCCTTCCTGACTGGTGAATTCGGCGACCCAAGGCAAGCATCCGACAAATCTCATGACTCCGAAAATGGTAAACAGCTCTCCTGTGACTGGGATGATGACAGGGTGGGATGGATTAGAGCGGAGAGGCGTAGCTCGCCATCTCAAGCCAAGTCGTAGCTACCAACCCAAATCAAGGTTTTCATGCACTAAGCATAAATCTTTTGGGAGCCAAAGCTTTTATGGAGTGCAACATCCACCATGAGGAGGGCAGAAAAACATCAGCTCTAACTTCATACCTCAAGGTGAGGGGCCTCACCGTATGAAATTTGTTTCTAGTTTCTATCCCTACATCATGGAAAGAAGTTTGTTTTTATGGGGAGAAATTTAGTTGGTAATAGTAAATTAAGTTTTGTTGAACCTTCAATCACTAAGGAGGGGACAACTTTTGCTAAAATTAAGCAAACAGAGATAGAGGAGAAAAACAGAGATAGAGGAGAACGTAAATAGATGGGAGTATACTTTGGTAGGATATGTGTTGGGGAAAAACCATAATACATGTTGGGATTTGGGTCGAACAAATAGTCCCACATCGACTAGACGTGAAGATGGTCTTAGGTATATACAGATTTGGACAACTCTACCTAGAAGGCTAGTCTTTTGGAATGGTATCTCAAGTCCTTCAATTGGTATCAGAGCCATGCACTGAACTTAGTCGTGTGTGTGTGGTTGATGTTCGACGATGTAGATCACCACCCAATGGCGCAAAAGCGCCACGCAGTGAAGAGTTGGATCTCGATGGAGCATTTAATCTTCCAAGGGGAATTGTTGGGATTTGGGTCGAACAAATAGATAGTCCCACATAGTTTGGATGGTGCCCCAAGTCCTTCACTACATGTATCTTAAAGCTTGCGTCACCAGACTCTGGAAACCTGCCTCTTCACTGGACATTCTGTCAAAGGATTTGAGAGTAAAGATGAATGTAAAAGAATCCTCCAGTCTGCGCCATGCTTGTTTGATGGCCGCCTAACCTACCATTATAGGTTAGATTTCCCTCACTTCATCTTAAACTCTACTCACAGTCTGTCCTAAGTTGAATTGTTAGCTTGATAGGAGTCCCATTGTTTATGGATAAAGCTACTTCTTCTTTTGAGAGGCTCGCTTATGCCAGATGTTTTATAGAGATCTCAGCAAAAATGCCACTTCAGAAAGAAGTTTGCGTTGAAGTTGAAGGAGGGAGATGATAAAGATTTCAGTGGTATATGAATAGATTCCACCGACATGCCCAATATGCAAGTGTTTTGGCCATGTTGATGCTCAACGTCCAACAAAAGAGACTTAGGTCCTTAAGGAGAAAGGTAGGGAGAATGGTAATAGTGCCTGCCATGACGATCCTGCTAACTCTGCTTGTAATGAAACAAAAAAAGAACTAGTTAATGTTGCAAAACCTGTAATAGTTGAAGAAGCTGACAAAATAATCACAAGTTTTCAACTTGTTGGGACAGTTGATGGTTGCTCCACTATTGTCAACCCTCCCCTGGCATTGAGAAGACTGGGAATTTTCCAGTGGGATGTGCAAGCTATGGATTTACTAATATTCAGGTGACTGGTGGGACTGGTGAATCTACAAATGAAACGGTTTCAAATTTTGAAGATTACAGAAATATTCTTTTCATTTCTGAAGTGACAGACACCATGAGAAGGAGCTTATGTGAAGGCAATGCTGAATTTAGTCCTCATCCAAATCAGCAGGTTGAAGAGCTCGTGTCTGTTGCAGACAGTTCTGACATGCACACTGATGCAGTTTTAGAAAAATCAGAAACTTCAGACCCTGACAGTGAAGAGCAAATGCAGCAACAAAGCCAACCTTCCCTGCATAGGCAGACTTCAAAGCTAGCCCCGGAGTTGCTACAAGCAGAGGCACATGATGAGACTGATACCACTGATATGTACCGAAGAAAATCCAGAATGGTTGGACGTAAAGGAAAGGCTCGAAGGTAAGAGAGTCGTGAAGCCTAGCAAAAAGGAGGAGACCCCCGTCCCCCAGGAGAGCTACTAGAGCTTCTAAAGGGAGCTCCCATTCAACTCAATGAGCAAACTAATCTGGAATGTGATGGGGGTGAACAGAAGAGTCGGAGAAGAGATGTTGGTAATCATATGAACTCTCTTAAGCCAAGCCTGGTGGGTTTAGTTTAGACCAAATCAAAGCAAGTAAAGAAAACATGATCAATAGATGTTTGCCTCCTGGTTGGTATTCTTGCAACAATTTTTCTCTCTCAACTAAAGGAAGAATATGGGTGGCATGGGACACAAATGTCTGGACAAGTTCTGTTTTGTTTACCAGTATTCAACAGATCATTATTCAAATTACTAATAAGGGGGCTTGCTATGGTTTTGACTGAACACTCAAAGTGGTAGAGCGGCATTATGGAGGGACATCAACCAAATTCATTCAACAAGTCTCACACATCCATGGGTGGTTGCTGGGGATTTTAATATCTGCAGGTTCTCCTCTGAGAAGATTGGCGGGAATTCTATCAATTGGCAAAGTACAGGATTTTAATGATTGTATGTGTCAATGTGGGCTAACATATGTGAAAAGCACAAGATTTTCTTGGACTTGGCATAATAACTCACAAGGGCAGCCAGCAGTTTGGGTTAGCTGGATAGAGTGCTAAGTACTCACATTGGCTTTATAAACTCCTAAATGCCTATGCTGAGCATAGACAAACTTCAACCACTGATCACACCCCTATGTTGCTCCATCTTATATCTGATTAAAACACTGGCCCTAAGCCTTTCAAAATTTTCAATCACAGGATTTTGATCCTAGGATTTGAAGAGGTTATTAAGAAAGAAGTGGGAATTGTTGTATAAGGGGTCTGCTATGTTTAGATTGGCAACTAAGCTGAAAACACTCAAAGGTAGCCTAAAGGAATGGGCTAAGAAAGACAGAAACAGCACAATGCACAACATCAATTTGCTCTCGTCTGAACTTCACAAGATTCATATGGATATTGATCATGATCCCTTCAATTCTCACTTCATTCTGCTGAATCTAATACTAAGTTGGAATTGGAGGATGGCTAGAGGAAGAAGAAGAGGAGTTAAGACAGAAGAGCAGGGAAACTTGGCTGCAATCAGGGGATAGGAACTCCAAGTTTTTCTATAATGCCATAAAGTATAGGAACTCAAAAAATAATATCAGACACTTAATCTTGTCAGATGGTTCTGCAGTTGCTCTAATTGATGCCATGAAGGAAAATGCTCTTGTTTTTTAGATGCTTTGTTTAATCAAACTAACTACTGGAGGGTTTTTTCAAAACTTGTGGTGAAAAATTCCTTACTCAGGAAGCTGGAGAGTGGCTAATAAAAGATATTGAAGGAAAAGAAATTAAGCTCTATTTCAAACCAGGGGCGGCTCAACCTCTAGGCAAATGAGGCAGTCGCCTAGGCCCCCAAACATAATGGGGCCTCCAAAATTATAGTGTAAATTAGTATTTAACTAAAATAAGAAATATAAAATATAGAAAATATTTTTTATTTGTTCAAGTGGGCGTTCTGGAGTGGTTATTGGACATGACTAGAAATTGTGTGGGCTTTACTTGTGCGAGTTTGAATCCTTTCATTCACGCTTTTTTGATTTTTTTTTCCTTTTCATTTTTATATTAACAGGAAAAGCATGAGTTTCTTCCACTTTTCCAAGCTAATATCCTCCACTCCCTATAACTATTTAATTATAATTAAAGAGGAGTCTCTTCCACTTTCTCAGTTGTCTTTTTCACTTTCCCTAACTATTTAATTATAATTCGAGAATTTTTCAAAATTAAAACTCTCTCTGTGCAGCCTCGCTCTTCACCGCCTCCGTCGCCCCGACCTCAGACTGACGACAGGACCTGCAACTGCTCTATAAAAAAAGATACATTAGCAAAACTTGAATACAAAAACTTAATTAAAAATTTGCATCTTAAAAAGGTAGAAGAATTATTTTTCAATAAAATAATAATTAAATAAAATATTAGTTAATATTAATTACTTTTAAAGTATATTTAAAAGGGCCCATTTGAAATTTTCGCCTAAGGTCTCCCTAAAAATTGAGCCGCCCCTGTTTCAAACGCATCCAGACAAATCCCCGGGCCCAGATGGGTTTAATGCTAAATTCTTCAAAAGGCTCGGACCTTAGTCCAGCAAGATGTCATAGATGCAGTTCAAGCCTTCTTCAAAATAGGTAATCTATTGAAACAATTTAATCATACTTTTCTTATTCTTGTGCCTAAGGCACATGAAGCTAGTACTCTCTCTGACTACAGGTTTATTTCCTGCTGTAATGTTGTCTACAAAATCATCACAAAAATTTTGAGCAACAGGTTGAAGCATGTAGTAGGTGAACTGGCCTCTATGAATCAACACGCGTTTATAGAAGAAAGGATGATTGGTGAATGTTCACTTCTGGCACATGAGCTCAAAAGAGATTTCAACAAGGAGCATGGAAAAAGAGCATGCATTAAGGTGGATCTCCAAAAAGCTTTTGATAGCATTAATAGGGAACTTGTTTATTATATCATGCATTGCATGAAGTTCCCTATTAAATGGATCAAATGGATTCATGCCTGCATTTCAACTCCCACTTTTTCAGTCCTGGTTAATCGATCACCTGCTGGCTTTTCAGGAGCAATAGAGGCATAAGACAGGGTGACCCCCTCTCCCCTTACATTTTTGTTATGGTGATGGAATATTGGTCCATAGGCATAGAGCTAGCTAACATTGAGGGAGGATTCAAAATTTCAAGAAGAATCAGGGTGATATCGCACTTGCTGTTTGCTGATGACCGACAGGTTTTCTCCAAGGTGTTAATAATCTCTTACAGGATTTGGCTTTAAACACATGATTGAGTATCAATCGCAGCAAAATTAGAATATTTTTCAGCAAAGGATGCACTGACAAGAGGATCTTAGCTCTATTCTGGAGATATCAGAAGGTGCACTGCCAGTCAGATATTTAGGCCTTCCCTTTCTATTCAATACCCCAAAGCCACTCAGTTTCCTGCCACTGCTAAATAAACTAAGGAAAAAAGTTGAAGGTTGGATGGAGCATGTTTTATCTTTTGCTGGCAGGCTGGAGTTAATTAAATATGTTCTTCATAGCACTCTTTTGTATTGGATCCAAACTTATAGCTTCCAGTCTCTGTCATAAAGGAAGTGGTGAGAATTTGTGCCTCTTTTCTTTGGATAGGCAAGCTGCACTCTATGATTTGGAGTGATACCTGCAGACCTAAGCTACAGGAGGTCTTGGCCTGAGGAAAGTGGTAGAACTCAACAATCTGCAACACACCCATCAAGGTCAATTAAAATTGGAGTTGTTATGGGTGCTGGCTTATCTGAGGCCCAACACACACACCCATCTCTCGATCAGCAGTGATGTCCTCTCAGTCCTCTGCCATCGCTGGCGGATAACTCTGAGCCCAAGCTTCTCCACGATGATGGAATGCTGCTCTCCTCCATTTTGAAGAAAGAAAAATCTCTCCTCTAAAGAAGGTCAGAAAGAAAAGACGCTTCCGCACTCCAAAAATTGACGATGACGCCGATGAAAAATCGCTCATTCAAACCCTACTTGAAAATAATATTACCCTAGAGGAGATCGAGAAGCCCTACTTGAAGCTGATATTACCCTAGAGGAGAGATCAAGAGACGTTTTGATCCAATTTGCGACCGTAATGCCGTTGATCTCCAGTGTACTTTTGTTTTTGTTTTTCTTTTGTTGCCCGTTGGGCTCTCTTAGGAGTTAGGGCACAAAAAAAAAATTCACCCCCCATTGCCACCTATTTCCTGCCTTTTCTTTTTCTTAGAGACCGTCCAATAAGTGATGATTAAGACCGACCCGGGGGGGGGG